>VDFB02182990.1:0-24835 GCA_007258455.2 Sequoia sempervirens | reverse complement strand
GATGAAAATTATCAGAATAGCATGCATAATTTATGGTTCATGATCATGGTGAAAGTCACGAAGGATTATAAGGAAGGCTTTTGGGTAATTCACATCATAACGGATCTTCCAAAAGAAGTAAGGTTTGGAGAATCTGGCTGACCATGGATTTCCTGAATGAGTAAATGTCTGAGACTTCTTAATTCCCTAGATATCAAGGGTGGAAATGGTGGGTAATGCAGGCCTTGGTCCATCAGTTTATGGAAGTAAAGGATTGAAAAGAATGTGCACAGTATATGTCCAAATACAGGACTTCATGAAAGAACACATTAAACATAACTGGTGAAGCAGATTATCATGCATGCATCACTATCCAATGAATGCATGCGGATGGTGAATAGTATATGTAAACACATCGACTAGTGGGGGAAAAACGTCGTAGGAAACAAGATATTTTTAGTTGAAGCATTTGTAAATAACACTGAATAGGTCGCAATTCTAAGGAACAGCTTCACAATTTTGTATATTGGAGAAGTGTCTACCAACTTGAAAGTATGAGTGAGTGTATGGGCTCACAGAGTGAAGACATGATGTGATTAATATATATAGGAGGTGGAAGCTTCAGAAAATTCTGGTACTCTCAGAATTCCTAAAAATGAATGATTTCAAAGAGTCTGCTAACAAGGGAAATCCCCGAGAGGAAGATAAGTTCGAAAAAATCCAGTGGGTTCAGAATTTCGCAAAAGAGCCAAAATTCCCGAGACACCAAATTCCCCGAGCATCCAAAAATTCTGAAGTACCAAAATTCCCGAGATATGGAGCTTATGATAAAATGTGAAGGAATTTGGTAATAGAATCCTTAAGAGTGGTGAAGAAAAAGAGAGTGAGCATGAGAATTCTAGTTCTATTTGCAACAATCTCAATTTCAGAGAATATGCCTTACCAAGGAATTTTCAAGAGTTGTGAAAGTTTGGAAAAATCCCTCCACATAGAGATTTCCCGAACAACGAGAATCCCCAAAGAAGTAAAATCTCTGTACCAAAACTCGAAAACTCTCAAATTTCAAGCAACAAATTCTCCTAAGCAAGGAACCCTTTTGGAAAATCTCGGCGACCCATGAAACTTCTGAAGGACATCCGCTTTTGTGCATAATATAAATCTGCTTAGAATGAGAAATGGCCAGCATAGGGTGGATTCCACAAAAGCATGAATTCCTTGAAATACAAAATTCCTGAAGCACAGTGGATCAAATTCAAGGCATGCTAAAACATGCTACTGGGTAGTTGAATGCCTTTGAAGTGAAAGAACATCGTTGGAAAAATATGTGGAGGCAAATTATGAGGTGAGGCTCATGGTGTTTAGGAGAAATTGGATTAAGAAGAGTCACCAATTGGTACCCTAAATGCAAAACAACGCAGCCACCATCGGAAGATCGGGCCTCCAAGTGGATACGATCAGTGTTTGGCATCAAAATATTGTGGATCATAAAGAAGTCCTCGGTCTTTAGAATTTAAAACTGCCATCAATATGGCCAATAGCCTTTAAATAAGCCATCAAGTGGAGTAATTGGAAATAATGGTAAGAACGAAATAGGGGAAAATGAAGCGTAGGGATGATGGCTGTCTCCATCGAATAGAGGATATGTGCATCTTATGGCATGGTTACAGAGAAATGCAAGTAATGGTGTGGGATATCTCTACATTATAGTAGTGTAGTATCGAGTCATTTTTTTTTTTTAGACTGCAGGAATCAGTCGGGTATCCATCCCCCTATAAACTACAGTTCAATGGTAAGCTTTTCAGTGACGGTGGTGCTGGCATGACACACCCTCCGATACCATGGGTTTGGGGGGAGAGTAGACCTCGTGACCGCTTGTCTACAACAGGATGCTTTAGCCAAACGAGCTAGGCCCCCCGCCCCTCAGTATCGAGTCTATAAAAGGATGCTAAATGTGACATTCCCCAAGTGGTAAGGTGGACATTTTACATCAATAAGTGGTCATGCATAGGCCGTGGAATTGAAATTCAAAGAGAAAAATGGAAAAATATAATGAAGCTTCTAAATTTTGATAGACAGTTCATCAATATTTGCGAGCTACTGGAATGTTAAAAGGAGGGATTGTGATTGAAATCCGATAGATCATATATTACTGGAAGAAACTAAAGTCAATGACATCATTTTCTGAGTCCTCCACTAGGTTGTGAAATAATAGCAAGGCAAGGGGCAATTCATGGATGTTAGTAATGATTACTAAGTCCTGATTAAGGCATATGAGTTCCTGTATAACTGTCAAGTGGATTTTTTGATTTTAAGTTGCAATTGCTTCAAAGATTTAACATAATTATTTGTAGGGCTCTTTAAGAAATGTGCAAGGCAACTATAATCCATGAGTAAAGGCTTTTCATTAAGGATTTATGATGTAGAGTTTGATTTAATATTGATATCATTTATAGTCAAACTCACTTTAACTATTTGTACTTTGTAGGATATGATCTAGAAGGTGAGTCAAATATCAATGACTAAAGACGAATTTTCCACATCAGCCATTTATATATGGAAATGTACCAAGGGGAGAATATTTTAAATGCCTCGCATATGGAAGTGTGTAGGATTTAGCTTCCAAGAGGATTTCAAGTTGACCTTTTACTTGTAGCCCACAAAATTAAATGTGGGATCTGCCTAAGAATCTATGCCACAGTT
Source organism: Sequoia sempervirens (assembly GCA_007258455.2). Lineage (NCBI taxonomy): Eukaryota > Viridiplantae > Streptophyta > Pinopsida > Cupressales > Cupressaceae > Sequoia > Sequoia sempervirens. The sequence goes on along the minus strand of VDFB02182990.1, from coordinate 22,156 downwards.
GTGCTAGCTGGAGAAGTTTTCTGGAATATGTTTGTCACATGTGGACCTGTTTCTTTCATCCAATCAGGATTTTTAGTAATGTCAAGGTGGTGGAGTCTTATTTTCTCATTGCTCCAAATTTGTAGCGGATTTGATCCCATTGTATGTTGATGTATTTGGATGCGAAAACCCTAATGTAACTGTCAAATTCTTTTGGAATTACAATATGGGCCCTTGATTTGATTTGATCATGGCCATTGATTTGAAAATGTAAAATTTATAAAAGGCCAATTCCTTCTCATTTTGAAGGATATAGTTCTTGGCTTAGAAGTAATTAGGGTAGTAAAGTAAGAATTAGGGTCAGAAGTTAGTCGATTTTGGAGCAAGTGTTGTAACACAAAACATTAGAATTGTTGCTGATATTGGATGATTCAATACAATTGAAGACATTGTGATTTTTGGTGATCCCTTTGTGTTGAATTATCTTGCATGGTTCTTGTTGTTCCATTTTTTGAAATTGCTCAAGGTTATTTGATACATGTTACATTGTAGAGTTAGATCTGATTCAATGGTGTTTTTGGTTTGATGCTTGAAGTGTTTGCAACAATCCCTAGTCCATACTTTTTGCAGCTAGCTGATTGTTAGTTGCTTTGCAAAGTCAGCCTAGAGCTTACATTTATTGTGCTTAGTTCAATTGTGGAGGTTTATTCATTTTGATTGCAATATGGTTGTTTTGAATGAATGTTCATGATCCGAAAATATTTAATACCTTAGAAGATTGCACTATTTCTGTAAGATTGCAGATTTATCTAGGTTAAGCAGGAATTAGTTTATGAGGGATTGGCCCATTTCAAGTATTTCATCATTTGCATTGTTAGTCTTAGAAATAGATTTAATCTTAGATATCTTTATGAAACCCTTATCTTTCACTATTTCTTTATTATCTGGGTTAGTTTTAGGATTGAAGTATCATCATATTGCTAGATCTGATAACTTAAAGATTCAATATTTTCTTGTAGTAAAGTCCCTTTGTGATTACCAACATTTTCACATTTATCATTGAGTTGTTTATGCATTGTCAATACCTCTACATTAGAGTATCTTGGGGTTATCTTTGAGGCTTGTCGATAGAGATTTTACCTTTCAAGAGATAGGATATTATATTATGTCTGAGTTGTTGCTATGTAGAAAACACTATCATCATATTGGCACTAGAACGGTAGGGCCCTCGACAAGCAAGTCTGGATCGATGATGTCTCCGCCATCTCTCCCGAAAGATTTAGAAGAAGAACCAAATCTACTCCAGGGGAGGAGGAATTCCAAGAATTACCAAACCCTACTAGGTCAAGAAGAACCAACAGAAGGGGAGAATCATCATCCACCCAGCCACCTCCATCATCTCCATCATCCTCATCTTCATCAAGTCCTTCTACTCGACTGCCATTCTCATCTCGGCCTTCAGCCAGCTCGCCTAAGTTTCACATTAATGATCCCAAAAGGACTACAGAGGAGGATAATAGGGATTTTTAAACTACCCTAAGGATAGGGAATTAATCATGAGGGATGTTGCATGCATAATTTTCCTATATCTCTGGGATGAGGCATTTCATTGGTATAACCATCTTCCTGCTCGGTCTATCACTACTTGGTTGTAGCTGGAGATTGTGTTTTTACATAAAATTGAGACCCCAATCAATGCCAATTTGTTACTTCTATAGTTTATTAGAGTCAAGAGGGAGGCAAATGAACCAATAGTGGCTTTCAATAATAGATTTCATAGGGCTTATGCTAGGCTACAACCCCCTTATGCTGTAGATGATGCCTCTTATAGGGAGCTTTATTATGAGGCTTTGGATAGTTTAACATCTACTTTCATCAAATGGAAAGCAAATCCTCCGGATAGCCTATTTGAAGCTTATGATGTGGTTGTTAAAGTGAGTACAGATTTGAGGTAACACTTGTCTAAACCTTTGTCATTAGCTAACCAAACACCTACTTTGAGTCTGGTCCCTCAATTACCCTTGGTTTCACACCTAGGTCATCCCTTGAATCAAACTCCACCCATGCCAAATTACCCTCTAGATGTGAACCAACGTGCATTTCCTCATCAACAAGTTAATATACCCAGCTATTTGTAGAGCTCTGAGATATTTAATCAACCCTTGAACCATGGGTCACATACTGTTTATATGTAGAATTCAGCTGCTATTGTTCCTCCATCAAACAGTGCAGACAAGGAGAGGCTAGATGTACTCACAGAGCTAGTTGAGAAGCTAAACACTGAAGTCACCTACCTAAGGCACCAGAATAGTCAATCCCAGGCAGCCCAAAGGGGGATTCAGTCCAATTATGATCAAAGCAATAGGGATATGATGCAGGCTCAGGGGCGAAACTTTGATAAGGGACAACATCTTGATAAAGATCATGAAAGGCAGCCACCATGTTGGAATAATGGAGGAGCCTTAGCATCTCTAGATCAGCCAAACAATCATAAGAAATCTAGTGGAATTTACCTACCTGAAGCAGCTCTTTCAGGATGGTGTAGGCTTCATAACACTAATCAACACTCTGAGTTGGATTGTCAAGAATTCTAGACTGTTATGTCTATTTTCCAGCAAGAAGTCCAACATGTTACCAACAGTTCAAGTGAGCAGGAGATAGTGCCATCTAATCCTTATGACATATCAGTCGTAGTGGTGAATCATGTCCCATTTCCAAGAAGTGAAGAGAATGGACCAGAAGAAGGACAAGACAAGAGTGTTGAAGCAGGATATGCATTCATTGAAGAATCTATAGTTCAACCTTTTGGAGGTAATGAGGAGAATGACAATGGTCCACTAGATGAAGAAGAGTCTACAACTGAAGAGGTTCAAGCATTCCATCATGTTCCAACTCAGTATTCCGTAAGTGGAGGACAATCTGATAAAGGAGGAAGCATTGAAAGCAATAGGGATAAATTTGTGGTTAGCTTTGAAGACAACTGTTCTACCATGATTGCAGAGCAAATAGGTGAATGTGTGGTGGAAGAACTCAAGAAAGTTAAATTAAGTCTCTCTGCTCATGCGTTGTTAAGGGATCCTACAATTAGGGGTGCAGTACTAAAGTCTCTTGAAAGAGATATTCTTTTTGAACAAAAGGGTGCTTCAAGCCATGCTGATACAAATAATTTAAAGGAGGTACTCCTATCTGAAACAAGCCTGGGAAATTATGTACTGGAAGTTGACCCTCAGGGATGGGAGGCTGAGGAAATCCCCATGTTACATGATATGCCTAAGGAACCTATTCATAAATTCGACAGTGCTGAAGCATTAGTAGAATTGACATAAGAGGTGGAAGAACAGGTATGGTTGATAGACTATACAAATGATATACATCAAACTACAAAGAGTAAGCCTCCAATAAAATAATTTCAACAAGCTACTGGCAAATGTCTACCGAACGAGTCAACTAGCATGGGATCTGAGAAAGTCATAGCAATAAAAATTGAGGCAACCTTGGAGGAGGTTGAGCTTTCAGTTGAGGAGCCTCAACAAATTTCCAATGAATGTCCCATGAAGCAAACTGTAGGAGTTGATGTTGCTGATAAAGAAGCTGATGTTCCTGAGGGTTACAGTCACAAACCTGAACCAATGCCAACAAAAGAATTCAGGGAGTCTTATTATTCATCCAATTATATATTTTCTCTATCTGTTGGTGGACTAAATATTGAAAATTCACAGATTTTATGTATTAAGGATGAGATAGTTGATGTGATTCATACAGATGTGCAGGAAAATATGAATGATGCTCAGAACAACACTGTTGCAGTCATATTTGATGGGCTTAATCACATTGTAGTATGTGAAGGCAAGCTTAAAGATCAGTCTACGAGGCCTCCTGATGAACATCATGATGGGGAAGTTACTATACATGATGGGGTTTCTGCATTTTCATCATTGACCCCTCACAAAGACATTCAAACAGGTGAAAAATTCCATGTTTACACTTCTGAACCTGTTCAATCTAATTTTCACCTTGAATTATTCAGTGATGACTCTAATTTTGTTTTGCATGTTTCGAATGCAAGAGGGATATTGCATCATCAATCAAGACCACCTGAGGACAGAGACATCAACTCTTCACAAGTATAGGGTGATGAACACAACATTCAGTCCACAATAGTACAAAATCAGGTTGTTTCTCTCCTTGCTGAAAATTCTGAATCTTATCAATTTGATTATGGAGGTTTAGGAAAGACAACTTGCGTATGGATTGATCATGGTTTCAATGAGTTGCCTCAATTGCTGATTATTCCTATCAATAAGGTTAAGTTTGAATGCTAAAATTTGGTGATTTAATTTGTTGAGTATAAGGATAAGTTTGCATTCTTAAGGACTGTTACTTTCACCTTATTGCTTGTCCATGCACTAAAAAGTCAAGTAGGTGTAGGTCTCAGTTTATCATGTCTGGTAAAGAGTCATTTTGGTGTTTCTTTGTATATAGTTTGATTTGAATAAATGCAGATTGCTCTGCTCTATTTAAGTTTTCTTTTCTGCTCTTGGTTTCTTTAGATTAGGTTGCATTTGTTTAGGGTTTGCTTTCAGTTTCGGTTTGGTTGTTGGTTTGCTTCTCTGGCTTGGGTTTTTTTGTTTTCTGGTTGGGGAAGTGTCTTTCCTATACAATAATTATTCATTATCTAGGACTATTCTAGGTATTTCATTGATGAACTTTAATCATGTGTCTTGAATGGATGGTCAAGATCTTTTGTTAGTGTCAAGCGGTCTGAATGTTTGATCTAAAGAAGATGGGTCATTGGTTTGATTTGAACTTGAAGAATTCTGAAATACTATATCTTTCATACATCTTAAGAATCTTAAGGTTGTTGTGGGATCTTTGTGAGGTCATGTTAGGTGAAAAATCCTATTTCTACTTCAGCGCCACTGTGGTTCTCATCCCTGAGTGTGAACTTCATTATTCACAGGTTGAAAAGAAAAAGTGAAAAGAAAAGAATATTAGAAAAGAAAGGAAAAGAGAAAATATTGAAAATCAAAAGAATGGATTCAACCCATCAGGGGTATCTGAATATCTCTACCGGGGCTATGGACACCTGGCTAGCAGTAGAGTTATGTTCGGGAGAATTACAATGATAACCTCATAGGGGCTATGGACGCCTGGCTGGCAGTGAGGCTCTATCCAGGTTGCTTTTGGAGTTAGAATCTTTACGTAGCCTAACTTGACCGAGCTTGGTTTCTGTGGTAGCTCAAGGAGGGAAATGAACTCACGTGCACACACTCAGATTTTCAGTTTATGGAAGGTTTAGTCTTACTTTGATTCTAATTTTCTTTAGTCTTGCATTTCTGATTTGTTTGCCTAATCTGGTTTGCGAAACCAGAGATTCTGGGTTCCTGATTCCTGCTCGTCATCAAAATGCTCTGGAGCATTTTCCCAACTGAGTCGCCATTTGTTGTGTAGTTTTCGCACACATGCCCCACTGAAAGTAGGGACCCTCTTTTTCTCTAGTTTTTGATGCTTTAGCCCTTGGATTTTGAGGTTTTGTTGCCTTAGCGCATGTTTGAATGATTATCTTATTCGTGCATATGCCCCCCCTTCTGGGAAGCACTTTGAAAATCTAATGTTCTGAGCTCATTTCGGGTTTTTCACTGCTCTCAGGATTTTCCACTTCTTCCAGATTTCCCTAGATGCTCTGAAAACTTGGTGGCTGATGTTTTGCATTGTTTTCCAGAGATTTCGGTCCTTCACGAAATTTCGCATGGATTGGATTTTCCCAACATTTCGTCTCCTTATCGAATTCCTGAATTGGGGTTTTGGTCTATCATTTTTATGAATGTTGATGGCCTAGTCGCTGTATTCTCCTGTTGATTGATGAGTTCAATGGTGCCTAGCATTCTCATGATTGCATTTTTTAGCTCAATTCTGTGTGCATGGTTGTTTTCGTTTTGGTTGATTTTGGGGTTTTTTGAGCTTATGTGATTGTTGGCCCTAAGTGAGTTTGTGAGCTTGTTTTTTATTTCATTTAAGTGAAACTCACATGTGTCTCCTTTGAATAACCCATCCTCAGGCTTAATAGGGGTGGCAATCAAAATCTGGGCTAACTCCCCTGCGTTGATGGTGGTTTTGTTGAGTGCAGGCTAAATTTAACAGGGTCGTTAAGGAATCAAGAGGGAGATTAAATTGATTGAAGGAGGGTTTAAAGTATTTATTACTTCACTTGTGGCTGACCTGGAGGGGATTTTTCTTAAGATTCCAGATAAATTGGATTGAGACAAGGATGAAGGGGCCAGTTAATGATCGATTGCATTGGGAGTTGTGCTTCCTTATTTATCCGGGGCCTTTTCTACCTGGATTTTTTCATCCTTCACATGCATTGGATCGAGTTACATTGTAAATCCCAGGCTGACCTGGATGAGTCCCAAGTATTTAATGTTAATTCATTTTGTTCTGAGCTTCTTGGACCGACCTTGTTTTCTGGCTATTTTTATTGTAACCCTAATTGGGCTGACATATCTTGGGGGTTTCTATAAATATGGAATTTTTCCTCATTTGTAAAGGAGAGATAGTTCTTGGCTTAGAAGCAATTAGGGTAGTAAAATAAGAATTAGGGTTAGAAGTTAGTCGATTTTGGAGCAAGTGTTGTAACACAGAACATTAGAATTGTTGCTGATATTGGATGATTCAATACAATTGAAGACATTGTGATTTCTGGTGATCTCTTTGTGTTGACTTATCTTGCATGGTTCTTGTTGTTCCATCTTTTGAAATTGCTCAATGTTATTTGATACGTGTTAGATTTTAGAGTTAGATCTAATTCAATGGTGTTTATGGTTTGATGTTTGAAGTGTTTGTAGCAATCCCTAGTCCATACTTTTTGCAGCTAGTTGATTGTTAGTTGCTTTGCAAAGTTAGCTGGACTTTAATATTCATTGTGCTTAGTTCAATTGTGAATGCTTATTCATTTCAATTGCAATAGGGTTGGTTTGGATGAGTGTTCATGATCTGAAAATCTTTAATGCCTTAGAAGATTGCACTATTTCTGTAAGATTGCAGATTTATCTAGGTTAAGCAAGAATTAGTTTATGAGGGATTGGTCCATTTCAAGTATTTCATCATTTGCATTGTTAGTCTTAGAAGTAGATTTAATCTTAGGGTCTCTCTTAAACCCTTATCTTTTGCTATTTCTTTATTATCTAGGTTAGTTTTAGGATTGAAGTATCACCATATGGCGAAATCAGATAAGTTTAAGATCTAGTTATTGCTTGTAGTAAGGTCCCTTTGTGATTACCAACATTTTCACATTTATCATTGAGTTGTTTATGCATTGTAAAGACCTGACATTAGAGACCTTGGGGTTATCTCTTGAGGCTTGCTGATCGAGATTTACCTTTCAAGAGAGATAGGATTTCCATATTCTGTCTGAGTTGTTGTTGTGCAGAAAACACCATCAACAATAAGAAGTAGAGTTGTTGGTGTTGTTGAAATAATTTTTTTTTTACTTTCTATAGTTGAACCTAAGATAGTAAGTGAAGCATGCAAAGATGAGCATTGGATGAGAGCAATGGAAGAAGAACTTATGTAGATTGAGAAGAATCAAACCTAGGAATTGGTTTCTAGACTGATAGATAAAAACATAACTGGATCAAAATGGGTATTCAGAAACAAGCTAAATGAGAATGGAGAAGTGGTTAGAAATAAAGCAAGGCTTGTGTGTATAGTTTACTCACAAGTAGAAGGTATATATTTTCAGGATACTTTTGCTCTAGTAGCTAGAATGGAAGCTTTCAAAATGATTTTGGCATTTGCTGCTCATAAGTATTTTAAATTTTATTAGATGGATGTGAAGGAAACATTTGTGAATGACGAGTTAGAAGAAGAAGTCTACATGGAACAACCGAAAGGATTTCAGTTGTTAGATCAATCGGACATGGTCTGTAGATTAAAGAAAGTATTATATGGATTGAAGCAAGCTCCTAGAGCTTGGTATGTAAGGTTGGACAAATATTTGATTCAACAAGGTTTCAGTAAAGGTATGACAGATAACAATCTTTATTTCAAAATTAAAAATGATAAAATCTATGTTGATGATATTGTCTTTGGAGGAAATGAAACAATGTGCAAAATGTTTGTTGAATAAATGCAAAAATATTTTGAGATGTCCATGTTTGGTGAGATGAATTTCTTTCTTGGGTTGTAAATCAATCAAACAAAAAAGAGATTTTTATTTCACAGTCAAAGTATGTAAAAGAAATGTTGAAGAAGTTTGGGATGGATGGTTCCAAATCGGTATGCACTCCTATGGTGACTGGCTACAAATTGAGTAAATATGATGATTCACCTAAGGATGATCATAGCAAATATAGATCTATGATTGGAGGACTGTTGTATTTAACTACTACTAGACCAGATATCATGCATGTAGTTTGTCTTGTGGCTAGATTTCAAGAAGATCCTAAAGAAACACATGTTGCAGCTATTAAGAGGATATTTAGATATCTAAATGGAACTCTGGATTATGGCTTACGATATCCTAGGGATACTGATTTTACACTAAGTGCTTATACAGATGCAAATTGGACAAGTTGTGTTGATGACATAAAAAGTACAAGTGGTGGTGCATTCTTTCTTGGTTGTAGATTTGTGTCATGGTTAAGTAAAAAGAAAGATTTAGTTTCCTTATCCACTGCAGAGGATGAGTATATTGCTACAACATCCTACTACACATAAGTTTTGTGGATGAGATAGACATTAAAAGATATCAAAGTAATGTATGATGATCCCATCTCTATTTTATGTGATAATACAAGTGCAATTAACATTTCAAAGAATCTAGTGATGCATTCAAGGACAAAGCATATATCAACAAGGTATCACTTTTTGAGTGAGAAGGTTATGGAGAATGAAGTAAAGCTTGAGTATGTACCTACGAAGGATCAAATTTCTGACATATTTACTAAGGCTCTTCCTAAAGATACTTTTGAGTATCTCTGGGAGAAGTTAGGGGTTATTTCCCCTCCTTTCTTGAACTAGATGCATATGGAGATGCATCAGTACAATGGATCTATGGATCTATCTTCCTTTTGGACTGATGTTTGGTGGATACCTCTTAGGGGGAGTAGGTAGTTTCTTGTGTTATCATTATGGAGTTGATTGGGTGTACTCCTAAGGGGGGGTATTCAATACTAGTAATGTTCTTAATGTCAAAAGGGGAGAACACTATAAAATATCTTTTTCCTTTGCCATTGATGTCAAAGGGGGAGAAAGTATCATGTGAAAAAGTAAAAGGGGGAGAAAGAATTTTGGAAAAGGGGGAGAGTGATGGTTCAGAGTTGTGTTTTCTTTGATGTTTTTTCACATCATGTGTTGCCATCACTGGCAAAGGGGGAGATTGTTGCAAGTATGAAGGTGTTATCATTGATGTCAACTGGTTGTTGTTGTCATTGATTTCAACTATTCAATGGAAGTTGGATATTGATTGTATATGTCAAGGATATTGAGAAAATTGTAATAAAGAAGGTCTACAAGTATTATGTGTATGCTTCGGGATATGCTTTGTATTGTTGCTATGCTTCTACAAATTTGAGGTATTGATCATGGTTGTTGGTAGTTGGAGGTTGTGAGGAGAAGATTTGCATGATTCTTTGACTCTATAGTTAAGTATAGGCACTAGTATTGAGAGATTAAGTCCATTCAAGGTTCAAAATACATATTAAAATGATATATCTAAAGAATTACATGTTATTATTAATTATTTTACGCTTCATTCTTGGATCTAAAGATGTATAGGGAATTTAGCCAGTTCATGTGATTTATTCTAAAAATCCTTATCATAATATATGTGAATTAATCTACTTGAAAGGTGGAAAATTGTTGCTTCCATGCTTGGGAGATAGAATAACAATCATCTTCGCTCTCTCATTCAAGGAAAACCCTAGAGATCTCAATCTAAGGTATGCCAAGGAGAAAGAGATATTGCAATAGGTTTTTCCTAGGGTCTAATTAGAAACTAAAGAGGGGTTCGCCACCAAGCTATTGCTTGGAAAGACTAATGAAATGCAAGACCTAATGTTAAAACCTAATACAATGCAAAACTTCACTAAATGACCTAAAAATGCATGTAAATCAAAACATAAAGCTCATAAATTAGAAGTGTGCACCTAGAAACAGAGGACTAGATGAAGACTTGAAATGATGAAAATGGTAAAATTAATGCCTATTGGGACTCATACAACAGTTTGGGAAATTTAGTCCCAGATTAGGGTTTCTGGGTAGGAACAGGGATCTGGCAGAGATATGTCTCAAACTTTGGAAATCTGCAATTTTGACTATATTGGGACTCATACGCTAGAAGTGGCATATCAGTTTAGTTAGGGTTATCTAGAAATTCAAATTTTGATTTTGCTCTTCAATGTTTGCTCTGTCCTTTCCACTTGATTTTTGGGTCTAAATCTTTGATTTGCAACCTATAGATCTCTTCTAATGATCTCTAATGCAAGGTGACAACTTTGAAAACTTTGAATACTTGAAAAATTTCTCCAAACTTTCTCTTCAATATGTCTTCAACCTAGATCTACAAATCACACACTAAAGAGAGGGAAAAATGTTATTTTGTTAGTGGAAAGGGGTTTTCCTTGGTCAAACCCCATTTTGGTAATTAAACCTCATAATGAAATAAAATAAGATAAAGGAATGATGAATGAACAAAATATAATGTTGCAACTCACCAAACCCTAGCAATAAAGTGTTGCAAACATGTATGAAATGGCTCCAATGGATGTAGATCTTGACTCTTGCTTAAATGTTGTAGATCTTGAATTGAATGCTAGCTTGAACATGAAACCCTACATCACAATTGTTAGCTCAAAAAAAAAACATGATGCATGATGACTAAATGACATGATGTTTGATGCTTGAATAATGCTCTAAAACACTTTATAACCAGCCCTTGAATGCTCTTGAATACTCTTGTAAACTCTTGAATGCTTCCTTGATCATAAATTTGCTATAATGCATGAACACTTGAAAGCTTGGGATGAAAATGAGTGAAAGAAACTTGTATTTATACTTGTTTATGCCTAATTTCCCAAAATTACAACACTACAAGCCGACATCAGATCTAGGAGGATAAAATCCTACCAAGAATTTGAATTAAATTTAATTTTGGGCCACACGAGACTCATATGCCAGAAGTGGTGTATGAGTCCCATTAGGCTTAACTATAGGACACATTTTTCAAAAATACTTAGAATGATGCAAAATCTAGATTGGGGCCCTAAAACCTAGTGGGACTCATACGCCCAAGGTGGCGTATGAGTCCCAGATCACTAAATCTGGGCCACACAACCTAAAAACACCTAAATTATGATTGGATGTAGATTTATGTCAGGATTATCCTAAAAAAGATGCATTAATTAAGGCTTGTGGATGAAAAATAAGGCCAAATAAGGCATAAATAATTCCAGTTAGTTATGAAAACCCTAGAAAAGTGTGAAAGTGTGGTACAACACTTTACAACACCTTAAATAAGGTACAATTAAATTCATTTAGCTCACAAGGGCCCAAGACCTAATGTGAATGTGTCAAACACATTACAACACCAAATCAAGGCAACATTATGCTTAACTTAACAAGGAGGGCCCAAACAAGCAAGGAAAAGAAGAAGGATAATTTTTTCGTTGCCACACTACTAAATTAATATCCTATTAAAATTGTTTTTTATTTGGTGATGTTTTTAATAGGGAACCTCACCTAAGTCTGTAGAGCCTAAAGTGCAGAAGTATTTTAGATCCTTGTTCATTGGCCAACCTCTTGTAGTCCTTGATCATTAGATATGACTATTCTCTAGATGATTTTAGGAATCATTTGGAAAAACAACCAAGAATAACCATCAATTTTTTTAAGTTTCATGAGATATTACAGATAATTTTCCCACATCAATAAACAACTACATGTGGATCTTTAAATCTCATTGCATCCATAAATTTTAGTTGCTCCCTAGCAAGAGCTCTTTTCACACATTCTCTAGCTTCATCATTCCCTCTTAACCATTCTCAAACTCAAAGAAAGTCCATGTGTTCAGAATTCTTTTCTTTATGGGCCATAATAGCTAATAAAATATTCAATATTTTTTTAACTTTCTTGTACAATTATCTAACCATATGTAATGTTGAGATTGTTGGCTATTAGAATTGTAGGCTCCAAAACCCTAAAGATACACCTAAATCTAAACCTAGGGAATGCCAACTAGGAATGAAGGGATAAACTTATTATTAGGTTGAGACAACTTTAGACCAATGTAATAAGGGAGGGGAGTACCTTGGTCTCCTTTAGGCTTTGCTAAGCCGAGGGTATTCTCCAAGGTTCAACTTATTGTATTCAAGAAAAGGTAGCTACAACAATTAATTATGACAAGATAAAATTATCCTAATACAAGTAAAATACTCTCACTAAGTCTTCTTGAAAGTTTATACCATAAAATTTTATTAGGCAGAGAGAAAAAATTGCAAATAGTTCAATATGTGCAAGTCTTTTCCCTTGTAACTGCATGCAAATGATGAGCTATCCTTATGCACATTTGCAAGTATGAAAATAATAAACATCCATACAATGATAAATCAGTTTTATGCCTTCCTAAATATGATCTTTGAGACAAAGTTGTCATAGAGTTAAAAGAATACTATCCAAAAAAATTATGAGGTAAATTCTTTTAAGTTTTAAGTAATGGGTGAGAGGGTCAAAATAATAGCCAAGAGACTAAATGATTTGATAATTTACAACAACTAAAATAAATAAATAAAATCTTTAATAATCCATATATGATGGGATGCATTTCCTTTGTTACATAGAAAATATTCCTTGAAAAATGCTTCACAATTGCTTTACAACCATTGCAATGATCAACTAATCTATTTAGACAGTTAGGTTTAGATTAGCAAATGTGACAAGAAAAAAACTGTACATATACAGAAAACACTTCATTCATTCATGGAGACATTAATACCAATTATTACATTTGTATTTAAAAAGTGAAAAAAATCTTAGAACTAAAAATTTAGACATTATAGTGTTTGACATCTTAGAAAAAACATACATCAACAAACACCTACAACAAAATCTTATATTCCTCTTTTTCAACCAACCAACCACATCATCATTGTGTGAAAATATATAATATATAAATACAATTTATCCCCAACATAGAAGAGTGGGTCTTTAACCTTTTGTCAACCAAACCAATCACATCTACACTCCACTAACACCAAATCCATTACCCAAAACTTGTCTCCATACACAAATTCCATATCCTAGATGATCAACTTTTATAATACATAAAATAGAGAGTAATCTCTCAAATTCCAATAGATTAGTAATATTTTAACACATCTAGACATAAGCAATATCAAATCTAAGTAGAAACAGGGACATAACCTAATAAAAACCCTTTTAAATCAAGTAACTTCAATTATTTCCCAAATACACAAGACCTCCATATGTATGTGTCAATAATAAATATCCTCTATTGTATAGATATTCACTCATGATGCTAGGATAAAAAGAATAGAACTGAATACAAATACCTTTATTATTATTGGTCATCACTCCAAGGAAAAGACAACAAAAATAGAGCATATTGTATGGGATCTTATCCCCCTAATTCAATTTCTTGTGTTTGAAATAAAGCCTACATATAGCCCCAAGAAAAAGGGCAAAACTGATGAAAAATAAGCTGCTACTAAAAAAATTATGTAACATCACCTTTTGCTTGGCACAATTCACCATATCTTTCTTTATATTTTTCATCAATATAAATCCCTGGCACAAAACGCGGTGTTTATTTTTTTCATTAAAAAAAATCGAAGCTAATTCAATAAAAATCGAGGAATAATAATAACAAAAAAAAACACTCGTTGGCATCACAATGAAGTGGGCCACCTCTTCACCGTTTTGTGCCCTCTTATTACTCCTCACGTGACTTTTGAATAAATGAAAGAAAATGCAATGTGTGTGGGCCCCATTAAATCCCGCGTGACCCGCTCCTTTCCTCTTTTACAGGGTTTAGAACACAGCTTATGATGTGGTGCCTCTTTTGGAGAGGCCGGCCCTCCACCTTACAATGTTTACTGTTTTTTTAATAAATTAGTGTTTAAATTATTATTTATAAAATAGTATCACATATGTAGGTGGACATAAAATCACATTCTTATAGTCTATACATGATTATAGTCCACAACATAAAACAAATACAATATCATTAGGTGGTTAATGTAGGGAGGAGGAGGATATTGGTCATCTGACTTTTCTCATACATCAACGAGGTTTGGAGTATTTGTAGAAGGGTCTCACTCATCATCTTTACTATTTTGAAAATTAACCCTTTTCAGATTTTTTTTTATTAGGTGGACCTCCATCTTATACTTCACATTAAAAAAAAACATTTTTAAACCATGTAGATTATGTTTTTTGTAGAAGTGGGATCTACTAGTGTTGTGTCATAAGAGTGTTAAATTTTATCTTTCAAATCTTAAGAAGACATGCTAAAATATTTTAGAGCTATTTGAACTTAGGACTTGTTTTGAAACATTGACTCTAAAGTTGATTTTGTGTAACAACTCCAAATTTGAGATACTTTGGAGCCAATTTTGTATAGGAACTCGAAATGAGCTGACTTTGTTGGATCTATTTTGGAGCTATAATTTTGGAGCCAAACTTTTAGAGAAACTCTAGAGAAAGTTATATGTAGCAAAGTTATAGAGTCAGAACTTTAGAGCTAGTCTTGAAGAGCTACTCTACAACTAGTTATTGTAGAAACTCTAGAACTAGTTCTTGTAGAAACTCTAGAGGTAGATTTGTAGAGTTACTTTGGAGCCAACATTGCAGCGTTCTTTTATGAAAATTTGCAAACCATGTAGTACTTGAATTTTGTAATATCATATGTCTTCTTCATATTCTCAACATCTAAACAAAATCCATAAATAAACTTGAAAGTATGTTTATTAACATTCAAGAACAAAACCGACATTGACTTTGGTTGGGGGTGAGTTCCACTATGGGTACTACAAGAACCTAAGGCATCTTCAGTGGAAGAACCAAGAACATGTTAGGAACAACTAAATACAATCCAAAAATAAACTAGAAAGTATGTTTATTAACATTCAAGAACAAAACCAACATTGACTTTGGTTGGAGGTGAGTTCCACTATGAGTACTACAAGAACCTAAGGCGTCTTTAGTGGAAGAACCAAGAACACGTTAGGAACAACAACAAACATATATATAGCTCTCAAGAATTTTAGAAAAATGCAACAAAACCACAACAAAAATGGAGACTATAAAACAAAGATAAAAAGCATGAGCATAACAACCATAATGATTGCATGAGAAAATAGAAAGGTAAAAGTGTAAGTACAGTGGTAGCTGATACATCATCATCAAGAAAAATAATGCTTTATATGCTACCATGGACATGTATTTCCATGAGATCACTTTTCAAGCTTTTGAGATAAAAAGTATCCTAGTCGCACTATTTTTTAATGACATAAGGGCCTAACCAAGTGGCACATCAAACTTACTATGCTTTCCTTTGTCTTGTGATCTCGTATTCCATAAAATAACATCTCTCAATTGAAAAAAATTGTGCAAAACAATCATCAAATAAATACTTTAACTTTCATTAGTGTGATAAGTTCCTATCACATGTAACTCTAAGTTCCATCTTAGCTACATCAATTAGCTCATCAATTCTTTATGGAAAAGCATCTACATGGCGACCATCCACTTCCTATAATAGCTTGAAAACTAGAAAATCTTGATTAATGGGCAAATAATAATTTTTTCCATAACTAACTTAGAAGGATCTTGCCTATAGACTTCTTACAAGTCACTCTATCTACGCAAACAACAAACTTGATCTTGTCATACACCTTTTTCTATTTGATTCAATAGTTCTTTTTATAATTTTTGTTAGTCTCTTATTATTGGACTTAGCCATTCCATTTCCTTGTGGATAGTAAGGGGAAGAGTAAGACATTGATTCCATATTTAGTGCATAAAAATTATTGAGCTCTAAAGCACATTACATTGTCAACTACAATCCTTTTTGACACCCTAAATCTAATAATAACATGAGATAGAAAGAAAATAATAACTATATTTGAGATGGAAATCTTAGTTGGTATAGCCTCAACCCACTTAGTGAAGTAATTGGTAGCAAAAATAATCCATCTATAACCATTATTGTACCTTTTAAAAACTGTTCGACAAAGTGAATACTCCACTATTGTACATGATCTTCATTCTTCAATTGAAATAATGGTAAGAGGCTAAGTGCTTGTAAATTTTGTCCTTCCTGAGAATCTTTGTCAAGCATCACACCTTACCATTTTATTTGCATCTTGAAACAACATGGACCACCAATAACACACTCTTAAAATTTTATGAGTTGTGGTATTATCCATTAAATGCCCCCCACAAATGCCTTGGTGATATTTAGATATAATCTAATAAATTCCTCAAGATTGACACATCTTAGTAGCACTCTTTCGAGGTCTCTCCACATCAACTGGCCATGCAATATTACATATTGTTTGGCTACAAGTTTGAGGGTTGTTTGTTAATTTTATCTCATATTAGGTGGGTACTTTAAATGTTCTAAATAGTAAAATGCAAGGTATAAAAGTGTTAATGTCACATCATATATTTTAACTACCTCTAAATTTGTATTGTACATATTAGATATTGATACATTAACAATCTATATTTAAGAATTTATACAATTATCCTTTTTATAAAAAAATTATGTATTATGGAATAATTGTCACCTTTTAGAGATATTGTTAACTATAAAAAAGGTTCTAAAATTATGTAAAAAATTCACAATTTTTTTAAATTTTTTTAAAAATATATATTTAAAACTTACAGACAAAATCTCAAAAATCACTAGTTCACATTATCTTCAAAATTTTGAAGTTTTAGTTGCTATATGTGATAAAAAATAAAAAATTTGTTAAAAACACTAATTTCAACGTCCCACTTTGATCAAAATTTAGGACACACTATTGTTGGATCACCTAGAAAACTTCACTAAATACATTCACAAATTAGTTGTGATGATGATGTGGACATTATAAGTTATCCTAAAAGCCATATTATTCAATTTCTTTGATTTTTACAAAGTTTTCAAATTTTTTTGTAGGTTATGGTACACGTGATGTTATTTGTTTTATTCTTGTTATCCATGACTTGTCTCACCGAATCCAAAACCATCTTAGGCTTCCAAACTTGTCATATAGGATTATAGTAACTAGCAAAATCATCCTAAGTATCACAATCATGTAATTATGTTAGTGTTAGCTTGGTTTTATCATTGATTATGCACTAATGGCATTTTTATCGTAATTTAAGGTATAGATATTTGATCATCCATATCTATAGGTGATGAGTCTATGCACACTATCAATTGAAGACAATACATAACAAGCACTCTTTGAATCCATGTCTTCAAACAACTCTAGGAAAATTCACCGCCAACAATTCACCATTGGAAAATTCACCGTCAACAATTCACTACGGGAAAATTCATCCCATGACAAATTCACCTCATGGAAAATTCACCACCAACAATTCATGGTGGTGAATTTTTCATGAGGTAAATTTATCATGACGGTGAATTTTCCCGCGGTAAATTGTTGATGGTGAATTTTTCAACAGTAAATTTGCCTGAAGCATCTTCGAACAATGATATCATTATCATATAAAATGTGCATGCTTATGATACTAGCTCAATGGTGAGACTTTGATATCACCATATTTCACATGCCAATAAGTGAAATGATAATGTCTGGAGGAGAATGTGTGGAGGAGGGGAAGAGGAGAAGCTTGCACCACCAAATCTATAACAAGACCAAGAGTTGTGCACTAGGAGGGTGGAGTCTCAATCACATAGATTATGATGGGTGTCATGCCTTGAGCATGGAAGTGGTTCTTGCTCATCATTGGTTGATTCATTATTCTCGACCCGACTATAGTAGATTTAATATCAAACATTTAAGATTTCATCTTTTAGTCATGTATCCTCAATCACCACGTAGCTAGGTAATAAAATATGTGATCATGCGGGGATTGTTACCAAATGGCTAGATCTCATCTCTCCCACTCTAAAGTACCAAACTTAAGGAGTACCAACCATACCAAGGAGTAGTACCTACCCACACCAACATCAGAACATGTTGTACGGTTTGCACTGCACCATACATTATACTTTATACATTGATCGTGCAAGGTATGGTGTAAAGGGTCGAGTTGCCTAAGTGTGGCGCCGATCCAAGGTGGGCTATCCAGGGGATGAGCCAAGTATTGAAACGGGGTTGAAGTCAAGGACTCAACTGGAAGGTAGGCTTTGCAGAGTTGGGCGAGCCGAGGCGAGTTCTGGAGTGGGTCCGAATTCGGGGTTCAGAGAGCTAGTACTTGGTAGAATGCTACGCCAAGTCAGGTTGAGCCAAAGTTAGGGTGTTGAAGTGATGTCCTGATCAGATATCATGGAGATTCCGGGCTAAGTCAAGAGGGAGTTCCGAGGTAGCATGGGCTTCCTGGGCCAAAAGCATAATTGGGGGAGTTAGGCAGACTTCCTGGGGAAGAATGCAGTGATGGGGGAGTTCGGCGGAGCTCCTGTACAGAGGTTGGGGAGTTCGGCGGAATTCCTGAGTGCGGATCAGAAAGGCAGAAAGTGGGGGATTCGGCGATTGTTCGGGCGCATCCTACGGCATGCTGGGATTCGTACAAATAGCTTATATATGGGGTATATGACATTCTGTCGCCCCATACAAGTGCTATATGCACCAAGCTAACCAAAGCTTTTGTTGTTGTGATCTTTGTGCTAAGTCCTGGCGGCGATCCCCGTCCAGGCGATGTGATCTGAGTTCAGTGTTTGAGCAAGGAGAGCAGTGCATAGAGATTGGGTTGGGTGTTGTGGTGTTGATTCAGTTGTTGGAGTCAGCAGTGCAGCAGGAGTGGACTAGGAGTTCCCGAGTTGGGGACCTGGGTCTTGGAGTTGGGGAATCAATGGGTGGTTCTCAGGGCAGTTCCGAAGTGGTCAAGGGTGATCGCAGAGTTTGGAATCAACGTGAAGAGCAACATACCAAGGGTCGAGATCAGTTCAGATCAGTGCTTGAAGAGTTGGTGCAGACTTAGGGGTGGGAACTGTATTTGGGCTCAGTGGGAAGAGCTCAGGGTAGTGATCAACAATATCAGGTTGAAATTGATGTAGACCGGGCCAGGGGCCGTTTGAAATCAATAAAGCTATCCATTTACCCTATATCTGTGTTGAGTTATCTTTTGTGTATATATTGGGCTCTTGCATTGCAGTGTATATATCTGGTTGCATTGTTAGAGTAGTAGTTCCGTTGTGCATTGGTATTTTGCCGAGTTGGTGTAGTGCAGGGTTTTGACTTGGGTGGTTTGGAGGCATAGTCCGGGCTCGTGGGCGCACTTGACTCTCAGGGACAAGTGAAGAAGTGAGCGTCGGTGCCGCACGGAGGCGTGGCCCCGTGACAGTTGGTATCAGAGCACAAGGTGCTCGAGTCTGTTAAGTGGATCTAGGATCTGAGAGCAGAGGTTTGATACTCCAAGTTTGCAACACCACATTTTGAAGTTTTGAGATCTAGTTCAAATGGATTCCGGAGATGAGAACCCTTTGGGAGAGTCGGGTCAACAACCGGAGAATGTGCCTGAGCAGAGGCGGCACATTACTGTAGACAGACAGACCATGAGGACTAGGGACAGAGTCTCAGATTTGGAGAATAGAATGGAGTCCTTGGAGGACCAGTATTTGAGTTAGAGAATTGACGCATTGGAAGTCGAGGTCAGGGATCTCCATGATGAAATGGCTTCACGGGATATTGAGATGAAGAAGCTCGCAGACGAGCTCCAGTTTCTGAAGGGGGTCATAGCACAGGGAGTCGGCCAGCCGGCTCACAAAGGTAAACCACCGGAGTGTTATGATGGTCAGAGAGATGACAAGAAGCTGGAAAACTTCTTTTGGGATGTAAGCCAGTATTTGGATGCCCTCATCGGGTATTCAGATGAGGCGAAGTTGAGAACTGCTGTCACATTCTTGTCTGGGGATGCCAAGATTTGGTGGAGAACCCGAGCCGAAGAGGCGAAGGCGGGCAAGACGGTGGTGAAGGTGGACAACTGGGATGAGCTTCAGCAAGCATTGAAGGACCAGTTCAGACCAGGGAACTCAGCCTGGCAGGCCAGGTTGCAGCTCATGAACTTGAAACAGAGTGGGACGATCAGGGATTACATCAAGTCTTACTCAACCTTGATGCTAGAGATTAAGGACATGTCCGAGCCGGACAGGTTGTTTCAATTCATGAAGGGTCTCGCGCCGTGGGCTCAGCAGGAGCTCAGGCGTGCAAATGTCCAGTCCGTGGTGGAAGCGATTGCAGTGGCAGACCGGCTGTTAGATTTCAAGAATGACTTGTAGAGGAACAGTGCCGGGTCTAGTTCTCAAAGGAAAGACAAGTATTCGACCCCGAAGGAGGACAAGAGCAAGTCCAAGGGGAAGGAGAAACAAACTGGAAAGGGGTCCAACCCCAATAAATCCAACAAGAGTGGGTCTCCCAAGACTCAGGAGAGTAAGAAAGGAGGGTCGGCCAAACCTAAGGATCAGGAGTCCAGGACTCCCTGGAGGCAGCGTGGGTGTTTTATCTGTGGGAACCCGAAGCATTTTGCAAGGGAATGTCCGGAGAGGCAGAGATTGAACAATACAAACACAGCGCAGAGTGTGGCTACAGTGCCAGATGCAGAAGCTCCAGCTATGGGGGTGATTCAGGTTGGTTTGGGAGCTCTTGGAGCTCAAAGTCAGGTAAAGACTACGGCGGCCCAACCAGAGAATAAGAATAGGTTGTGTTATGTGGAGGTCCAGATAGCAGGGAAGAACACCATGGGAATGATAGATTCCGGTGCCACACACAACTACATCGCTGCGAAGAGGGCAGTGGAGATGGGGCTCAAGGTGCTACCCAACACGAGCACCTTCAAGACAGTCAACTCACCGGCCAAGAAGGTGATAGGATTTGTGAAGAATCAGTTGGTCAGAGTTGGAGGGTGGCAGGGCCACATGGATCTCATGGCGATTGAAATGGATGATTTCGAGTTGATCATGGGTCAGGAATTTCTCAGGATTGGCAGAGTTGCAGTGATTCCACATTTGGAGTCTTTGATGTTCTTGGATCCGAATCAGACTTGTGTGGTCAAGACATCAGATCGGCGACAACCAGGAAAGAGTCAGGTGGTCTCAGCGTTGAGCATGAAGCGCGCAGTGAGAGGGAAGAAGCCAGATGAGCCAATTTTCTTAGCTACACTACTTGGTGGGTGGGACGAGTTGGACGAGGTCCAGGAGACTCCGGTTCCATCAGAAGTGGATGAGATCATACTTGAGTTCAAGGATAGGATGCCAGAGAAATTGCCTGCTCAACTTCCGCCAAGGCGGGCCGTGGATCACAAGATAGAGTTGGAACCGGGGGCGAGGCCTCCAGCCCAGGCACCATATCGGTTGTCTGGTCCAAAGATGGTTGAGCTCAAGAAGCAGTTGAAGGAGTTGCTTGAGGCAGGGTATATTCAGCCGTCGAGATCTCCGTACGGGGCGCCTGTTTTGTTCCAGAAGAAAAAGGATGGGACATTGAGGTTATGTGTTGACTTCAGGGCCCTCAACAAGCTAACCATCAAGAACAAATATCCCCTACCTCTCATAGCAGATTGTTTTGACAGATTGTCAGGAGCTCGGGTGTTTAGCAAGCTCGATCTGAAGCAGGGGTATTACCAGGTGAGAATAGCACCGGGGGATGAGGAAAAGGTTGCGTGTGTGACCAGGTATGGGTCATACGAGTTCAGAGTGATGCCCTTTGGGCTTTGCAATGCGCCAGCTACTTTTTGCACACTCATGAACGATGTGTTCAGATCTTTGTTGGATAAGTCTGTTGTGGTGTATTTGGACGACATTTTGGTCTACAGCAGAAACATGGAGGAGCACAAGCAACATTTGGCAGAGGTTTTTGAGCTGCTCAGGGAGCACAACCTGTTTGTCAAAAAGGAGAAGTGTGTGTTTGCTCAAGAGGAGGTGCACTTCTTGGGTCATATCATTGGGAAGGGGAAGATCAGACCGGATCCAGAGAAACTGAGAGCAATC
>VDFB02182989.1:0-22393 GCA_007258455.2 Sequoia sempervirens | reverse complement strand
TCCTAATTTGAGTTTTGTAAATGGATTTCATGGGGAATCCTTGTTCTTGCTTGCAAATCCTAATCTAATGTGTTTGTTCTTATTGTTTTGCAGGTATTAGGATTGGGGTTCACAAACTTTGTTTAAAAGATAGGATACTAATCATGAGAAGGGAGGAATCCTCAAATAGCATGGGTAGGTCTATGATGGAATCTTCATCACATACATCATTTATGCCAAAGATAAAGTTATCTAAGAGTAAACTTGTGGATACCGGTAACAGGGGAGGAGCTTTGACTTTTCTAACCGAGGTACCTTTTCCAAGTATGGTTATTTTTAGAGGGGTACATCCAAGGCCAAGATTTCTTATACGCTTCTCAAGAATGATAGGTTCTAGAAGACTATTGTCATTCTTCCCAAGTTTCTTGTTTTTGTTGTAGCCCATGCTAGGAATCATTTGTAGTCCTTTGTTGTTATCATCCATGGGAAGATCAGGCACAAGCCTTTCATCTTTATATATCAAACTGGATATGTCCTTTTCATCTACTATTTCCCAGATTAGGTCTCCCCAACATTTGAATCTAGAGGGGCCTACTTTAAGGGTTTAATATGGGGTTTCAATCGGTTGGGGCTACCCATGAGATTGAGGAGATTGAGGTAACTATCCTCTTACAAAGGAACTATTTTTCATTTTGTAGTCCCCACACCCATTGTCTTGGATAATGACTTTGATATCAGAGATGTCTAGAATGGCAGGTGTCTTTGTCTTAGAAGTGGAGGCAAGGGTGGATGGGTCTACACATGGAGTCGTAGGGCCTTCATAATTCTCAGGGAATTGAGGGATCTTGTAGTACTTGGCTTCCAAATTCTTGCAATAATAATATGGCTTAGGATCACCGTGGATTGTGACCTCTTGATTTTGATAGGAAAACATGACACCTTGATGGAAGGTAGATGCGACAACTTGCATTCCATGGATACATGGGCACCCCAAGAGGATATTGTAAGGTAGTTTAAGATCAAGGACTTGGCATGTAGTTTCCATGATAGCTGCCCCTACTTGAATAGGGAGTTGAATGGTGCCTTGAGACACTCTTTCTTGATTATCATATGCCTTGATTGTAATACTTTTTCCTTTTTTAATGACATCCTTGGAGAATCCCATATCTTTATTAGCTTGATGGTACAAATATTCAAACCTACACCCCCATCCACCAAGACTCTTTTGACTTTATTCTTATGGACCAAGGCTTCAAGATGGAGTGCTCGATTATGAGATGGTTGCATTGGGAAGTATTCATCAAATTTTTTTAGGAGATGTGACATGGTGATATGTCTAACCATAACTTGGAACTAGTCTACACCAAGATTTGTGGGATGGAGGATGTAGCTAATGCCTCTTATAAGATATTCCTATGTGCAAGTGAGATTTTCAGCAACTCTATGATGGAGATCTAGGCAAGGGTTCTTTTTAGATGGTCCAAGACATTATAACCATTGGGAATGGATTTTGGATTAGAGGTCGGTGCTTTGGGTGGTTGTGATGGTCTAGAAATGGTAACTCTACCACCATGTGTGGTGACTCCACAATTGGCTTTGGCTTCCTTTGTTGGAAAAGTATGCCTCAATCATCACAGGCTGAAACCTCCATTGGAGCCAAGTCGGTGTGATAGTTCTTATGTCTGGGTGACTAGCAGTTTGGAACATCATGTTTTGTATAGGTCACTATGACCTAGTCTTTGTCTCATTGAAATATCATGTCGCTATGATAGGTTGCTTTCGATGTGACCTCTTAGCGCCTATGAAGATCTCTAGCCAATAGGCCATTCAATCGTATATCGTTGACACCCTTGGCTGAAAGGCTTGTTTGGGAAGAAGTCTGGGCGATGTGTTAAAGTCTCACTGACAACATTTTGTTTAAAGTCATCGGGGTAACTCAAAGGGATTCAGGGAGAAGTCTCAGCGAGAATGGAATGTCTTGCTGATGATGAGAAGTCTTCGGTATAGCTCTTGGTGAATGGTGGTCATCGGTGTAATAGATATGTGTTCGATAAGAACTTTCGGCGAAGGTGATATGTCTTGCCGACTATTCTTTGGAGCTCGGTATAACATACCACTTTGGTATAACCCGTGGTGCCTCAATATGATGTCTCGACGAAAGTTGATTGTCTGGCCGATAAGAACACTTAAGTCTATGTGACTTGCAGAGCTTCGGTATAACATCTCATCAAAAGCGATGAGTTTGGGCGATAGCGATACATGTGGAGAATGTTGGTGTGAGGTCCTGGTGACATAAGGAAGTCTTAGTGATAGTCTCCTGAACTTGGTGTAACACAAGAAGGCTCATTGGGATGTCTTGGCGAGAGTGATACTCTTGCCAAATGGTAAACTCACATCTATGAGACTTTTGGACCTTGCTATGATGTTTTGGCGAAAGTGATAGGTCTCGCCAATAAAGCTTGAATCTCTTTTGGCCGTTTGACTGTCCTATGTGGAGTCTCATGGACCAATAGGAGATGCTGAATCTGAACAGTTGGAAGGTTGTTCATTGTGACGGTTCTGTGAGGAAGCTCAATGGACATGGAACAACATGGTTATACTCTGTGATTGCAGATTGTGATCAGTTAGTTAGTTGGTTGGATCGACAGATTGCTGGGTGGTTATATTGATTAGTAAATGTAATCTAATCTGTAATGACTATAACTTGAAAGTTCTTGTACAAGATTGTTCATGTTGAATGCTGCTATAAATAGACACCAAAAAGATAAGTCTGACATTTGTATGTAATCTCCATTACTGTAATACAAAGTGATTTCTCTTGGTGTGGTGGGTTTTTCTCCAGTAAGGGTTTTCCCACATATATCTAGTGTTCATATGTGATTGTTAAATACTTTTTTTCTATTATTTACTTCATAGTGCATCTTAGTTGAACTATAATTGAAAAAATTAAAAGTATATCTACATTCGTCTCTGAGGTATTGACGTTAGGAGAATTGTTTCCGCATCTTATTTTCCTTACAAGTGGTATCAAAGTTTGGCCAGTTGTGTTATCCTTGTGGGTACGTTGGGTTTTTTGAGTCAATTATGTTCAGTGGGAGTCTTGTAGAGTTTGTTATTTCTATTTACAAGTTGAGATGGCTAGTACGCCTGGAAAGTTTGAAAAAGAGAAGTTCAACGACAGTAACTTTGAGTTGTGGAAACTCAAGATGGAGGATCTTCTAGTTGATCATGATCTGTGGCTTGCAGTGTCTGGAACTAAACCTACAAACATGAAGCAAGAAGATTGGGACCTTGCAGATAGATAGTCTAAGGGGCTGATAAGGCTCTATTTGGCAGACTCAGTACTTCTGAATGTTCATGAGGAGAAGACTATCTCTTCTTTGTGGAAGAGACTGGCGTCTATTTATCAGGGGAAGTCCTTGGTGAATAAACTGTTCCTGAGGAAGAAACTGTATTCTTTGAGAATGCAGGAAGGAGGGTCTGTGGCTGTTCATTTGAATGCATTTAATATGCTAATTGCTCAATTGACATATGTTGGTGTAAAAATTGAAGAAGAGGATCGTTGTATGCTATTATTGTGTTCTTTGCTAGACTCATGGGATCATCTAGTGATGGCTATTGGGAGTACAACATCCAACTTCAAGATGGAAGATGTTGGTTCTTTGCTGTCAGAAGAAATGAGAAGGAAATCTTCTGAGATGGCAAAGGAGGCCCTTGCTGTTAGAGGAAGATTGAAAGAGAAATGCAAGAAGGACAAGAAGTCCAAATCTAAATTAGAGGGGAGATCAAAGTCTCTTGGCAAGAATTCCAAGATGAAGTGTTGGAGCTGTGGGCAACCTGGTCATGTCTGAAAGGATTGTAAAGAGGAGAAAAAGAAGAAGAAGGGCTCTTCCGATAATGGTTCTTCTCATAGTGATGGTGACGCCTTCATTGCAACCTTAGCTACTTAGGCATCAGATGATGTCTGGCTAATTGATTCTGGAGCATCTTTCCACATGACATCTCATAGAGAATGGTTCATGAAGTATGAAGAATACAATGGTGGAAAGGTGTACTTGGAAAGTGATTCAAATTTGGAGATAGTTGGCCATGGAAGAGTCAGAATACAATTCCCCGATGGCAGAGTGAAGGGAATCAATAATGTAATGCATATACTAGGTCTGGCTTGAAACTTACTTTTTGTAAGTATTTTGAATGATATTGGAGTAAAAGTCACATTCTCTTGAAATGGTTGTAAGATGACTAGAGGTTCAATGGTGCTAGCTAGAGGTACTCGAATTGGTACCCTGTACAAGCTGGATGCACATGCTATTCAATGTAACAATGTCTTTGGAAAGTCACTGAAAGCTGCTCATGGAGGTAAAGAGGGAAATATCCCTAATTATGTAAACTCTATGGAAGTAAAACTTCTTGCAGAGAAGACTATGCTTTGGAATCATAGGTTAGGCCACATAGGAGAAAAAGGTTTAAAAACCTTAAAGAATAAAAACCTGGTTGAGAGGCTTGAAGATTGTAATCTTGAATTTGAATTCTATGAGCATTGTATATATGGAAAGCAACACTATGTTTCTTTTTATTTCAGTCCTCATAAATCTTCTGGTTTGCTAGATTATATTTATTCAAATGTGTTTGGTCTAGTGGATGTTCCTTCTTTGTCTAAGTCAAGATACTACGTGTTGTTCATTGATGATTATTCAAGAAGAGCATTTGTATATTTTCTGAAAAGTAAATCAGAAGTATTCAGTTAGTTTAAAGAATTTAAAAATCTTGTTGAAAATCAGACTGGTAGAAAAATAAAATGCTTAAGGACTAATAATGGTGGTGAATTCTATTCTAATGAATTTGAAAGATACTGTAAAGACCATGGAATTAAAAGACACAAGACTACACCTTATACTCCACAGCATAATGGAGATGCAAAAAGGTTCAATAGGACAGTGATGGAGAGAGCACAGAGTCTACTCAGTAGTGCTAGCTTGGAGGAGAAGTTCTGGGCTGAGGCTATATCTATTGCATGTTACCTAATAAATCATTCTCCAAATTCTGCTCTTGTTGAGAAAACACCTTTGGAAGTGTGGTCTGGTAAGAAGCCCTCTATTAGACATGTTTGTGTTTTTGGTTGTGAGGCATATGCTCATGTGTCGGATGTGAAAAGATCTAAATTGGAGAACAAGGATGTCAAATGTATTTTTATTGGCTATAGCACTATCATAAAAGGATACAAGCTTTGGAATCCTGATACAAAAAAGGTTGTATACAACAGAAGTGTAATCTTTCATGAGTTGAAACCTTCCACTTTGGATTTGTAGTCAGAGACAAAGTCAGAAAACAATAAGGATGTAGCATTAATTCCTCCTACACCAGAGAAAGAGGAATTGAAAATTCAAAATGTACCTGAAACTGAGGAGAGCTCAAGTAGTTCTGAAAGTTCTGAAGAAGAAGAACCTCAACCTCAACAAGTGAGGAGGTCAACCTATGAAAGAAAACAAACTGTGACAGGGTATGGGTTCTCTTTGGATTGATTCTAATTTGTGCCTATGCTTTAATTTCTAAAGCAATCGATGAGCCTAGGGACTATAAAAAGAGGCATTTAGAATGTCTCCATCTTAATTTTGGTTGGAAGCCATGAATGAAGAGATGGCATCATTAGAAAAGAAATGAAACTTGGAAATTTGGTGCTCCTTGCCTAAAGGTAAAAAGCCGCTATTGCGTAAAATGGGTGCATTTGAGAAAAAGATTGGTCCGATGAAGTGTAGAAAAAGTGGCCAAGGCGAGCATCGGTTGGTAAAGGGCGTTATTCCGTGAGGGAATCGATTAGGGGAAATATTTTCTCTTCCCAGAAAAGATGACATTTATCGATGATTTTGCACACGGTAGTAAATATGGCGACCCGTGAGGTTGAAATCGCATGGATGTGAAGACAACATTTCATGGTGATCTTGAAGAAGAAATCTATATGTCCTACCGAAAGCACTTTGTTGAGAAAGGTAAAGAAAAACTGGTATGCAAATTAAAGTAGTCTCTATATGGGTTAAAGCAGTCACCTAGAATGTGGTACCAGAAATTTGATACTTTTGTATTGTCTTTGGGATTTGTGAGATCAAAATTTGATCACTATGTATATTATAAAACCTGAAGTGATCAAGTACTTGTTATTGCTCTCTATGTCGATGATATGTTGTTCATAGGAAATAGTAAGCTAATGATTTTTGATCTTAAGTCTCAGCTTGTCCGCTAAGTTCGAAATGAAAGATCTTGGTGCAGCAAGGTATATTCTGGGGATGGAGATAACCAGGGACAAGAAGAATAGAAAACTATGGCTCAATCAGAGTAAGTATATCAGGACTATTCTTGAGAGATTTTGTATGAATGATTGCAAATAGCTAGTGGTTCCAGTCATGCAGAGAATGAATCTATCTGTTGAGGACTGTCAAAAATCTCCTACTGAGATGGAGGACATGACCAATGTACCCTATGCTAGTGCGGTTGGAAGTCTCATGTATGCAATGGTCTGTACAAGGCCAGATATTTCCCAAGTAGTGGGAGTTCTTAGTCAATTTATGGCTAATCTAGGAAGAACGCATTGGGATGTTGTGAAGAGAGTGTTTAGATATTTGAAGGGGACTTCAAATTTGCTTTGTGTTACCATGGGAACTTGGTTGAATCACAGAGGACTCTCAACATTCATGGTTATGTAGATTCTGATTGGGCAGGGGACATTGACAGCAGGACGTCCACCAGTGGATACATTTTCATGTTGAATGGTGGTGCAGTGAGTTGGATGAGTAAGTGGTAGGTTGTATTCGCTTTGTCTACTACAAAGGCTGAATACATGGTAGCTACTCATGCTTGTAAAGAAATAGTTTGGTTGAAACATTTTTGTTTTAACATTGGTTTTGTTGTAGGGGAAATAACTATTTTCTGTGACAGTCAGAGTGTAATTTTTTTGGAAAAGAACCCTACTTTCCATGCCAAGATGAAAAATATTGATGTACAGTACCACTTTGCACAAGATATGGTGGGGGATGGAAAGGTCAGTTTGGAAAAGGTTGATACTCTGGTGAATGTTGCAAATTCATTGATGAAGCCAGTGAGCACAGACAAGTTCAGGTGGTGTGCCAGTTCAATGGGCCTTAGTGCCCATGATTTTCAGTAAGTTATGTTGTGCTTTGGAGGTGCCTATGTGATCTTTGTCAAGTGAGAGATTGTTGGAAGAGTATGTCTCAATCATCACAGGCTGAAACCTCCATTGGATCCAAGTCGGTGTGACAGTTCTTATGTCTGGGCGACTAGCAGTTTGGAACATCATGTTTTGTATAGGTCGTGACCTAGTCTTTGTCTCACTGAAGGATCATGTCATTGTGATAGGTTGCTTTCGGTGTGACCTCTTAGCGTCTATGAAGATCTCTTGCTGATAGGCCATTCAATCGTATATCATTGAGACCCTTGGGCGAAAGGATTGTTTGGGAAGAAGTCTGGGCGATGTGTTAAAGTCTCGCTGACAGCGTTTGGTTTAAAGTCATCAAGGTAACTCAAAGGGATTTAGGGAGAAGTCTCAGCGAGAATGGAATGTCTCGTCAATGATGAGAAGTCTTTGGTATAGCTCTTGGTGAATGGTGGTCATCGGTGTAACATATATGTGTTCGATTAGATCTCTCGGCGAAGGTGATATGTCTTGCCAACTATTCTTTGGAGCTCGGTATAACATACCAATTTGGTATAACCTGTGGTGAGTCGGTATGATGTCTCGGTGAAAACCGATTGTCTGGCCAATGAGAACACTTAAGTCTATGTGACTTGCGGAGCTTTGGTATAACATCTCACTGAAAGTGATGAGTCTGGGCGATAGCGATACATGTGGAGAACGTCGGTGTGAGGTCCTGGCGACATAAGGAAGTCTTAGCGATAGTCTCCTGAACTCAGTGTAACACAAGAAGGCTCATTGGGATGTCTTGGTGAGAGCGATACTCTTGCCGAATGGTAAACTCACATCTATGAGACTTTTAGACCTTGCTATGATGTCCTAGTGAAAGCAATAGGTCTCGCCGACTGTTTGGTGATTTGGTGTAACATATGAAAGCTTGTTGGAACATCTTGGTGATAATGACAACTCATGGTGACATCAATATGAAGCTTTTGGGCATCGGAGAGACACTATTAGTGTCTCACCGAGATGCCAACAAAGCTTGAATCTCTTTTGGCTGTTTGACCGTCCTATGTGGAGTCTCGTGGACCAATAGATGTCGAATCTGAACAGTTGGAAGGTTTTTCATTGTGATAGTTCTATGAGGAAGCTTGAAGAACATGGAACGACATGGTTATACTCTGTGATTGTAGATTGTGATCAGTTAGTTAGTTGGTTAGATCGATGGATTGCTGGGTGGTTGTATTGATCAGTAAATGTAATTTAATCTATAATGACTGTAACTTGAAGGTTCCTGTACAAGATTGTTCATGGTGAATGCTGCTATAAACAAACACCAGAAAGATAAGTCTGACATTTGTATGTAATCTCCATTACTGTAATACAAAGTGATTTCTCTTGGTGTGGTAGGTTTTTCTCCCATAAGGGTTTTCCCACGTATATCTGGTGTTCATGTGTGATTGTCAAATACTTTGTTTCTATTATTTACTTCATAGTGCATCTTAGGTGAACTGTAATTGGAAAAATTAAAAGTATATCTACATTCTTCTCTAAGGTATTGACGTTAGGAGAATTGTTTCCACATCTGATTTTCCTTACATCCTTGACCTTGACAACAGTGACCGATTCATCTAAGGATGCAACAACATGATTGTAAACATGGTTTAAATTATTATAATTTGATTTTCCATTGTTGTTCCCTTTATTGTGATCTGGCATCAGATTCATGTATATCTTAAGGTCCTGATTTCTTGTAGGTTGTTCAACATGTATGGTTCTATCATCGATAAGGTCTTGGATCAGATTTTTTAGTCTCATGCAACTAGTCATCATATGTCCCTTGATTTTATGAAAATTGCAAAGGTTATTTTTGTTATACCATGGTGATTTCACTTGGGGCTCTTGATAATTCTCATTAATAGGGATTTTAATGAGATTCTCCTATACTAGTTTTTTCATGACAGATTCAATCGATTCCCTAAGGGGTGTGTATTTTCGTTTGGGGGGATTCTTGTTTTGTGGAGGTGGTCCCCCTTTTATTTGGATTATTGACCACTTGATTGTTGGGTTGTTGTGATACTGCATTGGCTTGTATGTTTTTTTAGTTATTGATTTGTTGTTGTTGATATGATTGTGTGTTTTTCCTTGGGGCACTGATAACAACTTTGGCATCAACCACACCATCGTGAGTAATGTTCTTGTTCTTTGCCCATGTGCAAGTTTTTTCATTGTAATTGGTTGATGATTAATTTTCTTGATAAGTAGGTGTCCCCCCTTGTGCGATAAGGGCTCTTTTGATGTTGAGTGCCTTGGGGATCAACTAGTCATATGTGGCAATGCAATGCATTTTCAGATGGAAGGACAAGGTTCCTTCAAGATTAGCGATGATAGGACAAATTTGTTGTTCTTTTGGCATAGTCCACTTGCTCCTGTTGGCCTTGGATCACCATCCTTGTAAAAAGGATGTGAATTTTTCCCCTTAGCTTTTTTAAGAGCAGATAGTTCTTCTAGACTCACATCCATGCCTATGTTGAATGCGTAGTTATATATGAAGGCATCCAAAATTTCTTAGAACTTTTTGATTCTGACAGGAAGGCGAGAGAACCATTCCATTGTTGGTCTAGCCAAACTTCAAGGGAACAATCACATTAGATAAGAATCATCTTATGAAACTTTGATACAATGTACCTAGAATTCCCTCATGTGATCTTCAGGATTACCTGTCCCATGATATTTGTCAAATTTAGGGATTTCAAATCCTTTTGGGAATGGAACCATCACAATGCTTCTGTCAAATGGATAAGGGCACACATTCCCTTGGGGTTTTGTTTTTTTTCCAGATTGGAGGTCTAACACTTGTTGTTAGAGTAACTTGATTTGTGTAGACACAATAGCTAATGGATCGAGTGGTGGGATGAATGTGTTTTTGGATGGTTTGATCGCTTGACTGATGGGTGGGGTGTTTTTCATGTTTGTGGGAGGTTGTTGCAAGCTTCTCTATGCAACCAACACTTGTTGGTATGCCTGTAATTGTTGTTGTGCCAACAATGCTTGTTGTTGGTCTTACTGTTGTTGTGCCAACAATGCTTATTATTGGGTTAGTTGTTGAGTTTCTTCTTGTTGCACTTGCTATTTTTACAAAGCTTGTTGATAGGCTTGTTGCTGAACTTCTTGTTGGTGTGCTTGGTATTGTGCTTGATATTGAACTTGTGCCTAAGCTTCAACTTGTTTTGTGGCCTAGATAGCTTGTGTGGCTTATGCATCTTGTGTTGCTTGTGCGGATTGGGAAGCTTGTCCAGCTTGTTGTTGCAATAAAGCTTTATCTTGCACTTGAGAAACTTGTTGTACTTGTTGTGTGGCTTGTTGTGCATGTGCTTGTTAAGTAGCTTGTTGTGTAGCTTGTGTGGCTTGCTGAGCTTGAAATTGCTGAAATTAGTTTTGATAGGCTTGTTGAGCTACTTGCAATGTGATGTTGTATTGGTTTTCCATGTTTGGTCTTGGCGGTGGAGGTGGAGGATTTAGAATAGTGTGAGATGTTGTGATGAGAGTTTGTTGAGTTGTTGTTGGATTGATGATAGGAGGTTGCATGGTTGATGGTGTGATTGATATGCTAGGTCCTTGGGAGACAATGTTTTGAGGTATTTTAGGTGTTGTAGATGGTGTAGTGATTACTTGTGTTGTTTGGACTAGTGCCACCTCGTGTTGCGATATTAGTGGCATGATCAAAGGATTTGGTATGATGATTTGATTCATGATTGGAGGATTATTTTGATTTTTTTGATTGAGGTTTGGTAAAGGGGGTTTCCCTAAATTGAGGATTGGTGTGGATGCTAATGGTAGAAGGGGAAATGGTGGGAAGATGAGTGGTGTGTTTCCTTGAAAAATGATGATGAGGGATCAAATATTCCCCCTTGTCCAAATAGTCCTCCTTCTCCTTGTGAAGTCATAGGGAGAGATACTTGAATGCTAAGGGAATATGTTGGTGATGTAGAGAAAGTGGATGGATTGTTGGTGTCGTGAAAGATTAGTGGAACATTCAAGTGTTTCGGATCATGAGGGGCAGATTGACTCAAGATGGTGTTTGCGTCTACTTCTTGCTTGTTTACAAGGGGATGTGTTGCAAGAACATGAAGCAATGAACTCCCCTTCACAACTATGGGTTGGCTTGGATCATGAGATGATGTTGGTTGCGGGATGGGTTGAATGATGCTTTGGAAGGAAGGTGTGACTGAGACTGGTGGCATAATCCCAAGAGGTTTCTCCAAATTACTGCTTACATCATATTAGCCAATTACAACATGTATTATGAAGGATTAAGTCTCATCATTGTGTTGACAATTTTGTGATTTTTAGGATTTTGGACCATTTCTATGATTTCATCTTGAGTCATTCCTAGGATGTTTTTGGTGATATCCTCCACTTGGAAACCTCCCTATTTAAGATCTTGTGGTAGTTGAGGAAGGTTGAGTGGGGGACTACTAGATCTGATGGGGTTGATTTCAAGTGTATTTTGACTCAAGTCACTTGAAGTGGATGTTTCTTTGTTTGTTTCCATGTTCTTGTGTTGAGATCTAGTTTGGACCATAAAATAAGGATCAACTTTCAGGAATATAGGAGGTGAACCTCTAACTTCTTAGGTTGATCTAAACTTTAGGTACAAAAAAGAAAATCTAAGATGTTTAAGGATCAAAGGATGGTGATGAGATAAAAAAAAATGGATGATTGTGAATGATTGAACTCTTAAGAAACCTTGGAGGGATACTAGACTTTAGGACTTTTGGATTTTTTATTTTAGATTTGATTTGATTTGATTTGGATTTGATTTTGGATTTAATTTTGATTTGTATTTTGGATAATGAACTCATAAACTCCAAGAGGTTAGATTTTTTCTTGGAATAAACTTGTCCACAAGATGATAATTTAACTAATTGTATGAAGAAGGATTCATCTACACACACCTAGTCAAACAAGATGATTTTGATTTAACTTAAGGAATTTTCCCAAAGTCTAGCATGGAAGATTTTTCCATGATTTCTAAGAGTTGTTTGTGAGATGGGTTTTGATTGATGTTTTGAAATAAATGAAAGTGTTGATTTTGATCCTAGGTGAACTTAGAGAGACTTTTGTTTACAAGACCCAGGTATTGAAGAACATGCTATACTTCCAAGGAATTTCCAACCCTACAAAGTGAGATACTCAAAATGTTGAAAAGACTTTGATTTTGACAATAATAGAACAAATACAAATTGGGATTTTCTTTTGAAGCACGTTTGTAAAAGTTATAGAGTAATCTTCCTCTAACTTGATAAAGAATAGACTGAAATTTCTTGAGATTTCTTGGACTGAGACATTTGTGATGATTGATGGACTTTGGTTTTGGGATTTTGATCTTGTGAGAAATCATTTGAGAAAACACAAGTGTGGGGTTCAATTGTCTTTTATCTTCGCTTAATGAGTCCTTTTTACCACAAACACTTTCTTGCTTAGATTTTGAACTAAATATCTATGTCTCAATTTATTTTCATCCCACAAGGTCTATTATGTGGAGATCAAGAGAATCAAGGCAATAGTTCCCTAATGTTTTTTTTTTAGACTACAGGAATCAGGTAGCACGACCCCATATAAACTGCAGTGCACCTGGTAAACTTTTTAATGTGATCAGCGGCGCTGGTGTGACACGCCCTCCAGTACCACAGGGGTGGGGGAGACTAGACCTCGTGACCAACCTCTTGCAATAGGAAATATTTAGCCAACCGAGCTAGGGCCCCAACCCCAATAGTTCCCTAATGTTGAATTTAGAGAGAAAATTGAGATATAAACCCAAATACTTAGAAGCCTCTAAGGATGAAATCCCTAGGGACAAGTAGTAGAACATGGATTTTTCAAAGGTATTTTCTCTTTCTAAAGGTTTGAAATTTGATGACCTTGTTGAATGTTTGCTTTCAAGATTTTGGATCAAAGCAATGTGTTTCACTGACTCAAAGATTGTGCAACCCTAGGATGGAAAAGAAAATATTTGTTGAATTCCCACTTGGATAAATCCAGTTGTGCTTCTTTAGAGTAGATGATTAGTAGCTTGACCACATTGACTCCGCTCCACAACACTCACTTCTATGGGTCATCCAAGCTTCAGTTCTCATGAAACTCCCATTATGAACTTTCATCTCCACAAAGAATCACAAATATGTGGGATGGCTCTGGAGGTCCGACCTTTTGATGCCAACAAATATTGGGATTTTGGATTCTAAACAAAGGTTTATAGTAAGGGCATCTAGTTTAGGGGGTGCAATGATAAACTCCTTGTGAGAGATCTCCCAACCCTTAGAACAAGGGATTTACACATCATAAAGATATTTGGGTAGAGTTATCATGCACCGCTTCCCATTGTTTATGATTTTCATTGCAGCCACAAATTTATATAGCGATTTGGAAGAGCTTGGCTTATGCTCATTACCGCTTGGGTCGTTCCCTTGGGGTGAGTACTTTTTCCCACCAAGGCATGCCCTCTAAAGGTAAACAAAAGTGAGTAGGTGCATTCGTAGTTCGATCAATCTTTGTTTACATGAACAAAGAGAGAACACACATAATGTCCTTTCGCACACTAGCAAGCTTTGTTCAATTTTAAAAACCCAAATTTGAAATGTGGAGGCAATCTCTTAGACAACCTAATATCACTAAAATTCTTTTGATTCTAAAGATTGTCATGAAGCACGAGAGAAGTGCATATGCATTTCAATGGTATTAGTTTGTAGAAAGGATTATAAAACAAGATAAGCACATGTTCATTTTAAATCCTTGAAGACAATAGTGAGTTCCTTTTAAATCACCAAACTTGAGTGTGAAATTGATTGTTCAATTTTTAAAACCCAAAATCAAATCTAGTGAGTTTTGAAGGTTCTTTTAACCAACTTTGAGAAAAATAAAGCTTTTGTATGTTCTTTTTAAAGCACAAATAAAATGTATTTAAGTCCTAAATTGAAAGATAGCATGATTTCCAAAGATTGGGTTATAAGTATCCCCAAAGTGTTAAAAAACATTGTTATAATCTTAAAATAGTGCCATAAGAGACCTTCCATTTGTTTCCTCTTTCCCTTCTTGATTACCTAACTTGCAAAAGTTGTTCAACTTATACAAAAAACAAGGCCACAAAATAGGTTAATGGTTAAGATAAATCAACAACATAAAGCATATTCCAAACTAAATTTCTGCAAATAAAGGTGTATGCGCTAAAACAAAGAGCATATGTGCTTAAGTATTTAGTATATGCACTATTAAACACACTCAATGCTCTATTCTGGAAAACAAAAAAGGGAATTAAAATCTTGTATATGCAATGAAAGAGGAGATAGATGCATTGGTCTAGGCTGAATATGTGCTATAATAGATCTTGGATGCGCTGAAAGTCACAACCTACATGCTGAAACAGGTTGCGGATGCGCTACATCAAAATTCATGAACGGACCTGTTGACAAAAACTTGCAAGAAAATATTAAAAATAGGGCTAGGACCTCCTTCTAGCACCAACTATGGAGTGCTTTTCCTAGACATGCTCAAACATGAACAAACAATCAAATATTAGTCCATAACGTAAACAAGCATTCCCCATGAAATTCATTCAAACACAAGAACATGAAATCAAAGCAAAGTAATCAAATAAACTACTAATGAAATCCTATTCTAATGCTCAAACCAGCATCCCATGGGGGAATTGGTGCTTCTTTGATGTGGAAAGAAGCCCTTTCCCAATCCCTCGATAAGCTTGATAATGGATGTGTGATCCTTGATGCAAAATTCCAATAACCTAGCTATGGATGATGAATTCTATGCTAACTTGGATGAAAGTTTGGATGAAAATATGGATAATAAACTTGCATAAACTTGTGGATTCAAAATGCCTAAGATTGTGGATCCCAAATCAATAGAGAAGGCCTCTATTTATAATGAAGAAGGTTTGAAGAATGAAGAATAGGTTGAATGTGGGATTAAAGAAGGGACCAATGGCATTGTTCCACTTGTCAACATGATAATGAAGGAGAGTGGAGAACATTTTAAACAATGTACATGTTAAATGCATGTAGGTGAAATTTGAATTTGAAGAGGTGACTTGTGTAAGAGGGAATGTAAGAGGAATCAATGCCAAGTTGGAGGAAAAAAGTCCCTTGGGAGGGAGAATTCAAATAAGTGGAATATTCCAAGTATATTCCATATTTGAATGGAAATAGAAGGAATTAGTAAATAAAATAAATCGATTTACATGTGCAACTTGCAAAAGCTAGAGGAATGGATGATTAGTGTTAGGATTTAATTAATTTATGATTAATTCACTTATATTGAACTTAGTTTTGATTAAAGGGAAAAAAAAGTTTTGAAGGGACCTGAAACCCTTTACAACTGAGAATACAAAATGTTGCTAAGAAAGATATTCAAAAGACCACCAGCAACAACCCAATAGCCAAAAAATTCAAATGGGTGGGTGCTAAACTAAAATTAAGACAAAATACCACCATCAAAACCTAAGAACAACACAACAACTAAACAACCTAAAAAAAACTATCCCCTAGTAGGAAACAAAAATCAAGAAAGAAAAGACCAAAGACTAATTCAAGCCACCCAAAGTGTTGGGGACCTCAATCTACTGGTTCCTGTGCCTCTCGACCATGTCCAACAACTCTTTCTTCTCATCATCAAAAGTTTTCTTCCACTTAGTGGACCCTCTGCCAACAATACCTTTATCATCATCCTTAGCAAATTTCTTGCCCTTGCACTTGGCCACATGCTCTTTCTCCATAAGCTCAGAGAAGTAAACCTGATCCTCCCTCAGCTCACCAATTTTCCTAAACAGGACTTCCAGGGAGTCTACTCTGTTCTTGACCAAGATATGGCATGCCCACATTAACTTCTTGATTTTTGTATTTATGCCTAAAACCTTGGCTTCCAAAGCTTCCAATCTATCCTCACATAGAGATTTAAATTCATGATAAGAACCCTCAAGGTCCACCATTCAATCTATAAGAATGTTCGGCATAGAACCTTTCAGAACATTCTTCAAATTCTCCTTTAAGCCTTTGATTTTAATATTGATTTTATTGAACTTCTGAAGAGTCCAATTAGCTAATTTAAAGGTACCATTGGCCCCAGCCCTATCCATATTGAGTAACCCAAACATAGAAGTAGCATCATCATCAAGGTAAGAAAAGTCCTCAAAAAGAGGATTTACCTTCAAGGGCTCCTATTTGGCTTTTCTCTTCTTTGCATTATCCTCATCTAGACCCCTAATTTCCTCATCCTATTCCTCCTTGGGCAAGTCTTGCATGGGAGAATCCTCAATGGCCACTGTCTTTTCACCAGCATCCTTTTCCTCACCAACCATGCTAGGGTCCTTGGTTGGAACCTTAGAAGCCTTATTCTTTAAATTGGAAATTCTCCTCGACAACCTCCTTGGTTTATCAACCAAACCCTCAACATTACCCTATGTCCCCACCTCTAAACCACCATCAACAACCACCTTCGCAGACTTGGGAGAAGAAACACCTGACCCCACCTCTGTGTCCTCACTTTTAGAAAGGGCCAGATGCTTATGTAACCTATTACACTTGGAACTAGCTACCTTCCTCTTCTTCGAAGAGGTAGCCACAACCGCAAGGGAAGCATCCTCCTCATCCTCATTCCATTCCTCCTCCTCTTCCAAAGGGGACTCCAAACCCAATGACCTAGACAGATAACTAAACATTTTTTTCTTGTCCTTGATGGTCGGGGCCAGAATGAGATCCTTGACGTGCTCCATAATAAGAAGGATAAGCCCTTCATGGAGGATAGGGGCCCTCCTATTCTTCAAATGCGCATAAACCGAGACCTCTAAAGAAGATAACAAGAAAAAAGGAAACAAAATGAACAAACCATGTCAAAAATGGTTGAGGAGTGTGAAATGATGACCAAGAAGAGCCCTAAACCTCCCTTCCAAGGTCACGTAGTGCATCAGGACCTCCGCAACACTCGTCCATATTTTCTTGAGGGAAGTTCTCTCATAACCATAGCTCTTCAGTTTGATTAACTTCTTCCTCTCATCATCTTTGAAAAACTGAACCATTGCTTCTTCATTGCTTTTATTATCCTTAAAAAACTTCCTACCCAGAGTCAGCATTCTCGTTACAGTGGTAATCAAGTCCTCATTGACCTCCACTTCTAGACCTTTAATCTTTAACTTAATATTATGCTAAAATGAGACAAATTGCACTGAGGAATTAGGGTCATGCCTATACAATCTCTCCAAGAATGGAGTGAAAATCCCATGACTCAAAATACTCTAGAATTTCTTCTTTCTACAAATGTCACCACAAGAGTGCGGCTCGATTCGACTCCTGTTGCCACCCATTGCAACCAACACAAAATTCATAGGACCCTTACAAAAACAACTCAAATGAAGACCAAAGAGCCAAACACTGCCCACAAAGAGTACAAACTGAAGGAAGGTACAAGGTCATAAATGTCTCAACACCTCACCCCATGCCATCATTCCTTAATAAACTCCTAGCCTTCTTGGGAAGGATTGATCCCTCCTCCCATGAACAGAATTCATTTAGGCTGACAGCCTCGTTGGCAAAAAAATATGTTGACGAGTTTCCTTCTCGGTAAACGTGAGAGACTCGGGTCTCATCATAAGATTGCAACATAATTATCGTATCCTTGATAAGATGGTCAACGTTCCAACTTAGAGGATGAGTGCCATGTAGATAATTTATGATGTTCATGGAATTTCCTTCCACCCAAAGTTTGGAATACCCTTTGTTGATGGTGTACTTAACACTTAAGAACACAACATCTGCCTCTATGCAATGATTGGTTTGAGTACCCAATGGGAGTACCATTGCACCAAGGAGTCCACCAACATCATTTCTTAACAACCCCCAACATTTAGCAGGTCCAGGATTCTCCTTCACTGCCCCATCAAAGTTAACCTTAACCCAACCCAAAGGAGGAGGATTCCATCTAGTATTCAATCTAGCAATTGAGCTTGGCTTGGAATTCACAATAAGAATTGAAATTATCTTCCAGTTAGAGGAAACGAATAGCTCATAACCAGCCAAGCAAGTCAACAAGACACAATGAGGAGAATTAGAATGAATTAGAGAAAAATTCTCAAGAATGGCTCGACGAATCTTGATAAAAAGACTATCAACCTTAAGCTTGGTCTCCCAAAAAATACTATTATTTCTCTCTTTCCATAAACCCCAAGAAATGTGCAGAGCCATGAGATTGCACAACCACCTCAAAATGGAAGAGGATGAGAGACAAGACCATTGGTCAAAAAACTTAGCAAGAGAATTCAAGAAAACCCAACCAGTGTCCTAGAGTCTGAGAAATTTACTCCAGAGAGAAAAAGAGTAATCACATTCAAGGAGAATATGATAGGAATCCTTGCTACTAGCTTCACACAGAACACATCTATCCATAATAATAAACCCCCTCTTGTAGAGGTTGTCTTGTGTAAGAACTTTAGCTTGCATAAGAAACCAAAAGAAAACATTGATTTTGGGAATCAACTTCTTATTCCACAGCTTCCCCTAGAAAGAAGGAGAAGGGGGCACTTCCAAAGAGCTTAAGAGAGTAGATTCCACAAAAAAAAATTCTACTAGAACAAGGGGCCCAAATGACTCTATCTGGTCTCGAGAAAGAAGGATCCGAACCTTACATAAAAAATCCTTTAGAACCTTTAGAGACGGGTCCCACAATTCAAAATTCTTCCACTCCCCATCAACAAAGTAATCAGCCACCTTGACCCCAAATAAGCACTTACACAAGGGGAAAATAGGGGGCACCCAAGGAAGAAAAATAAGAGGGTAGGCCCCACACCAAACATCTTCCCAAAAAAAAATATTAGAACCATCACCCAACAACCATTTAACACTTCTAACAATGAGGTCTCTGTAAAGCATGATATTCCTCCAAAAACACGAACTAGAGGGAACCTCTTTAGAAGAAAGCAAGTTCTAGGGTCTCTCTAGGCCATATAGGTACTTGTTACCCACCAAAGAGGTCCACCCAGTATCACCATTTAGAATCCTCCAAACATTCATCGAAAAAAGAGCCTTATTAAAGGACTTAAGATTTTTGATACCCAACCTCCCCACTTCT
The DNA here is from genome assembly GCA_007258455.2 of Sequoia sempervirens. Lineage (NCBI taxonomy): Eukaryota > Viridiplantae > Streptophyta > Pinopsida > Cupressales > Cupressaceae > Sequoia > Sequoia sempervirens. The sequence continues at coordinate 3,138 of VDFB02182989.1, read as the reverse complement.
TCGATCTACAAACTAAATCCTAGGCCACAAGGGGAATTCTATCTTTAGACTCAACCCCTGACCACAAAAATATTCTCATAATCTATTCCATCTTATCCTCAAACTTAACAAGGACTATGAAGAGACTCATAGCATATAGGGGCAGGTTATGGAGAGTGGAAGAAATAAGTTGAATTTTACCTGCCTAACTGAGGAGCACTACCTCTCGACTGAGCAGTGCACCTTTCCACCTAGCTAACTTCCTACTAAATTTATCCAAGAAACTCAATGAAAAGGAATCTAGAATTTTGGAGATACACAAAGGGAGCCCAAGATAAGAAGATGGGAACTCACCTTTGTTGCATGACAGGATTCTAGCAAGCTTATCCTATAGAGCTTCAGGAGTGTTAAGAAAGAAAATCTAACTCTTAGGAAGATTGATCCTCTAACCATAATCCTTCTCATAGTCTTCCAATAGTCACTTAATAACTCTAACCTCCTTAACAGAGGATGAACCCGTCATAATAGTATCATCAATGAATTATTGGTGATTAATTAGGTCACATCTAGAGGACAGAGAAATACCTGTCAGAACCCCTGCCTGAAGCACCTATAGAATATTATGACCCAAAGCCTCCACCATTAGGATGAAAATAAGCAGCGAGATGGGGTCACCCTACCTCTGCCCACACGAACTCTTGAAGAATGGGGAAGGAGAACCATTCACCAAGACAACAAATGAGGGAGAAGAGATAAGCTACTCAACCAATTGGAGGAACTTCTTGCAGAAACCAAACCAATCCAGGACATTCAAAAAAACCCTCCAGCTCACTCTATCATAGGCTTTGAGAAGGTACAACTTCAGAAAGAAACCAATATTTTTAGAAACATTAATGGAATGAGCAAGCTCATGAACTATAATAATAGAATCAAGGATCTGACGAACCTTTAAAAAACCACTCTGGTGCTTAGAAATCAATAATGACAAGCATTTTTTTAGTCTAGTAGCAAGCACTTTTGAGAGAATTTTATAAAAAGAGTTGCAAAGGCTGATTGAGTGAAACTCACAGAATGAGTTAGCATTAAAATATTTATGAATCAAAACAATGAAAGTCACATTAAGTTCTTTAAGGAGATTTCTTGAGCCAAAAAACTCCTTAGTGGCATTAATGACATCTTCACATACAATTTCCCAACACGACTGGAATAATAGAAAAGGAAATCCATCAAGACTAGGGGCCTTATTTCCTTCAAAAGAGAAAATTTCCTCTTTGACTTCTAAGGCCGAAGGAATAGCCATCAACTCCTTGTTTAAATTCTCTGTCATCATTCTAGGAATAACTTTTGGAAAAGCATCCTCTCTCCTTTGATCCCATACCAGATCATCCTTCAAGAGCTAATAAAAAAACCTAGCTTCCACTCTTCTAATTTCCTGCTCGTCCTCCAACAACAAACCATTAGCTTTGATGGAGGAAATACAATTAGACGACTTATTCCTAAGAGCCGTGAGATGGAAAAACTTAGAGTTACGATCTCCAGACTTCAGCCATATAGCCCAAGACCTTTGCCTCCAAAATTATTCCTCCTTGGTGACAATATCATGCAGTTACACAAGAAGACTATCCTCCAACAATTGAAGATCCTTTGAAAGGCCCTCTGATTGGATGACATGTTGGATCTCATCCAACTTCTTATGAAAAGAGCTTTTAGAGTCAAAGATGTGGCCAAACGACTCTTTATTCCATTTCTTAATATCCCTCTTAACAAAACTCAAATTTTTGGCAACTTTGAACATCACACAACCATCAATTTTAACTTGCCACCAATTCCTATTACAACCCATAAGTCGGGGGTCTCTTAACCACATAGCTTCAAACTTGAAAGGAAATCTCTTCCTATTCCCAAGCCTATTTTCCACAAAAGAGATGGGGAAGTGATCCGATCCACACCTCGTAATGGAGTATAAAGAACAATCAAAGTCCACAAAACAAGAAGCTGATTTCAGGGCTTGATCCAATATTACTTGAATATTATCCATCCCAACCCATCAATTGGACCAAGTGACGTCCCAAAAAATCTTAACATCAATGATAGCATTGTCATCAATAAACATCTTTAAATCAAACCTACTATCAGGATTAGCTTGAGACCCACCCAACTTCTCATGATCATACAAAGGAGTATTAAAGTCCCCCATAACAAGCTAGGGGAGCTCCAAAAAGCTCAACCTAAGACTCTTAAGGTCATCCCAAATATTTTTCCTAGACCTCTTTAAATTAGGAGTGTACACATTAGAGATAACCCAAGAATAAGAATCCCTAATCCAAAAAAACTTAGTCTCAACATGGTTGACACTAGTAGCATTCCAAAAAGTGGCCACTCTACCTAAAGCTCCATCAGAGCTAACTCCATGGAACCCATGGTCTTTAAAGAACATACTCTTCAAAGTCTCTAGCTTTTCAATCTTCATTTTCGTTTCTTGAATCAATAAGATATCCGGTTTATGGTCTCGGACAAGATTCTTCAAGAGGTCCTATTTATGTAGAATATTCAACCCCCTAATATTCCAAGAGATAATCTTCATTTGCAAGAAGAGGTGGTGCTCTTAGATCACAGATCAAAGAGGGTTTTTTGGGCCCCCTCAACAATATCCATTTTGCATTATTTATCCTGCTCTTTTGTAGAGTAGGTCTGCCCTGACCCCTAGACTCAGACCCACAATCCACCTTATATCTTCTCATAGTGACTCCCTTATGAGGCTGAGGGGGGGGAAGAAGAAGATTTCTTCTTCCAGCCATGCACTTGGGTGAAACCCTCATCATCTTTTCTCACAGTGTCAGCCACAACAAGAGCTCCTTCACCAACTGACGCTCTGAACTAGCCAGTAGAGGAGATGGTGGAACAACAACTAGCTCCACCATAGTCCTCCTTGGAAAATACACAATCTCAAAAACATGGTCCACATCCTGAGATAAAGATAGATCAGCATCCCCTTCCCTAGGATTCTCTAGAGCCTTTTCAGCCTCAACAGGAGGAGCAAGAAGAATTTTAGTATCCCCCTCACCCTCCATACCATTTCTAGCAGCAGATTCACCATGATTCTCCTTGGGTTCCTTTTTCTTCCATACCTTAGTCTGCTTAACAACCTTAGGAGGGACA
>VDFB02182988.1:0-20083 GCA_007258455.2 Sequoia sempervirens | reverse complement strand
GAACAAATGGGAATTAGTAGAAAAACTTTATCAAAAGCCATTCAAATGCGGCAAAGAATTGAGGGCGCCAATTCAAATGAATTATGGGCATTCTCGGGGAGACTACCACACAAAGATAAAAAATTTGTTGAAGCATTAAGAACACTAATTGAAGATTATTGGAAGAATAATACAAGTCCATCTCCGAATCAAAGGGATGTCATAAGAAGGAGAATCGGTAGTCAAAACTATGAGCCACATCCAAAGCATTTTTGGATACGACTCAAACCCAATTTTTTTCATAAATTTTAAAAATGCTTATCCTCAAATTAGTATTTCTCAATTTTTTTTGAAATTATTAAACCTTTTATGTCAAGATAAATCACACATGCATTGCTTGTTGTAGACTACATATTGAATTCTCTAACCATTATGATGTTTATCATTTTATATGTTTAGATTTGCATACTAATGATGTTTTGCAGGATTGTGGCATAGAAGCCCCACCAAAATCTTCAAGAGAGTTCTTATCAAAAAAATTATGTCAAATAGAGGATGGACAAATATTCTACAAGACAACATGCTTGGATGGTTCATGTGAGCATTGCGGTGGCTTGCAACGAATGCTAGTATGTCAACATATGGAAAGCATAGATGAGGTGGGGCATAAACTAGTAGATTTTGGGAAGTATAAAATAGTGGCATACACTACAAAATATGGGTCTCAAGCAAAATAGTGTGATTTGGTTATTGAGAAGATTCCAGTGTATCAGTTTATGTCCATGTTTCGTGAGAATCTAGTGTATGAGTATGCAAGGCATACCCATAGAGCCTGATGGTTAGACACACAATTCAAGCTATGCAAGGAAACCTTTCTAGTTGGAAGCATAGTATCAGTGGTTGACTTTGTAGAGAACTACACTCTACAGCCACAATGTGAGGTGCAGTCACAATATTACAATTCCACACGGGTTTCAATATTTGTGTACATAACATTCATTCATGCAGCTGATAGTACAAAGGACCAAAGGAAGGTATTGAGGGAGTGTCACTTTTATATTAGTGATGGTCAAACACATTCTCCAGAGTTCATACAAGGTTGCTTCCAAATGTTCTATAGTGATTTGGCTCGGAGGGGCATAGCATACAATCAGCATATAATATGGTAGGATAACTATGTAGCACAGTTCAAGAATGTGCACATGTTCTATTGGCTATGTAGGATGCATCTCACTACAGGTGTTCAACATATGTGGAACTTTTGTGCGGCTGAGCATGGAAAGGGGGAGCATGCGTGCAAAGAGCATTAGCATGAGAAGAGTTAAAGTATAAAGATAGTGCAAAGTTAACAGATGCAAGTTCAATTGTCGAGTGGTGTAATGCTTCGATGGGTTTAGGTAATGAAGGTATGACTTCAGTTCATAGATATTTTTTGTTGATGGATGATACTAACATTGCACTATATGAGGATTCTTGTACACTAATAGGATCGGGTGAGCTACACTCTTTCCTTAGCTCAAATGAAGGTTCATGGAGTATCGATACACGTAAGATGGCATGCTTTTGTTCTTCATGTACAATGCAAGCCTGGAATGATTGTGAGTCAAGGGAGTGGGTCGACAAGTTATCTTACCCTACTTCACACATATTTCCCTCCAATGGCATTGGAACTAACACAGATGGAATCATTGGTCGACTTTGTCCACATATCAGATCTAGTTCAACAAGGTAATATACCTACTTGCTTAGTTTTTCAAATTCCATATTGTTATCTTACTTTGTACTGTATTGGTAATGTTGACTAATTTCAAGTTATTTTATGCACATATCAATGCAAGGAATGTTTATGTAGTTATTGTAGATGAAAAAAATGAAGAGGGAATAGACTATTACTTGTGTCATTGTGTTGAGGCCAACAATAAATTGGAAGCACTAGTTATAGATGGAGAAAACATTGAATACCCTACAGGCTCAGTTGTTGTTACTGGAACACGGCTTAGAAGGTACCCACATAAGAGTGTTAAACATTGGCTGTTTGAGGACTTTGACACGCATCGTAAGATTCTTCATTACTCAAACCTTATTGTGGAATCCAATGTTTGTTTGAGCAAATATGGGGGTAGACCTTTGAACAAGACCTTTTGGAAGGTCTGTGAGTCTAACCATGAGGCAATACTTGACACAATAAAGAGTAGAGAAAATCCAGATAGTTCATTGGATTAATTTGCATGTATATGCACAATGGTTCTTATTAATTTATACTTGTATCCATGTTAATTTGTTTGATGCCAATGCTATCATGTCTTATTTTACTTTGCATATCTATAAGTAACCTGGTAAACATTGAATGGTGTCCCCTTGCATAAAATGTAGATTTATGAGCCATCCAAGAGAATCCCAGGCATAAAAGCAATGCAACATCCCTATTTTGATTATGAAGCCAAATCTTAATTATGATTTTCAGCCATTAAAAAAGTGTGTACGAAGCTTGGTGAGGGAATTTCAAGTTATTCATTTGAAGCTAACCATATCATGAGCACCTATGATGTAGAAATTATAGGAGCATCTCAAATTTCAAGATATTCTAGATTCATGAGAGGTGTTGTGTGCAATAGGTATCTTAGAACTCGTAGTGAAGATGTATGAGCAGGAGTGACTAAGTTGAGAGACTTCCATTCCTATCTGTAAGTGCCTTCCATCTATTTTCATTTCATTTCCATTTTGGACATGAGTTGCTTCTTTTTCTTCTTTTACTTTTCCTATCTATAACTAAACTAGTAAAAATTGATTGGTCTCTCCTTGCAAAAAATGCTAATTTGGGAGCCATCAAAGAGAATCTCAGCCAAAAATGCAATGCAACATCCTTATTTTGATGATCTTGATAAATCTCAATTTTCATTTCAAGCCATCATAAAAGAGTGTGTGAAGCTTTGTGAGGGAATCTCAAGTTTCTCATTTGAAGTTAACCTCTAAATGAGAACCTATGATGTAGATATTATAAGAGAATCTTGAATGTATGAGTGATATTGTAAAATATCTATGAGAATAGAGTACCTATGGAATTGTAATGAGATTTACTTGTAATGACATTTAATGAAATAATGAAATTTGGTGTAGGGGCACCAAGGTTATTGAGCAAATTTTGTTCACGGAAATCTTTTAAGTTAGTTTTGTGTTTTGAGTTTTGTCAATTGAATAAGTTCATAACACATCCACAATTGATTTATAATGTAATAAGTCATGTTAGTTACAAAAAGAATAGTTAGGCATGATTGGAAAGATGTAGAATCATTTGTAAAGGCTATTTAAGTCAATATTTGAATATGGTTGTAAATATACTATTAGTGAGATTGAGATTGTTAACCTTCAAAGAGTAGTAGTATTTATGTTGATAAAATTTCCATTAGATGCAATGATTCAAAGCACATTAACCATGTGGTACAAATAATTAAATCCTAGAGACAATCTGTAGCAATGAAAGAGTCTAAAAAGGAACAGAGAGCTACACTGGTGATTCAAGAGAAACTTTAGTGATGTAGAGTCAAGGTGGAGAAGACTCAAACAAATTATATTTTAGTAAATCAACAACCTTTGTTATTTCATTTGGCCATCTTGGAACAACTACCAACAAAAAGGTTTCAAAACTCAACAATTTGGCTTAAATTTTAGAGAATGTCTCTCAAGGACCATCTCATCATCAATATAGCATATACTCAAACCCCCAAAACCACTCCCAAGCCATACATACAAAGTTTCTTTGCAATTTATTGGAGATCCTTCAAACTGCCCTACAAAAAGGCTATAAAATTAGCCTTGTTTTACAAAAAAACTGCTCTTTAAACTTCTTCTAACCCCACATTCTCTTGGACAGTCATCAAATAGGTCACAAAATTCCCAATTCCACAAGTTTAAGAAAAGCACTCAACCTCTAAGCCATAATTGATTAAAACCCTCAATTTTTTAACAAATACGTAGGGTTTTTAGCATCTCACAACTCCAAGACCTTCCAAACCTCACCAAAGCATCAAAAAAATAAATTTAGGGTCTGCACACACATAATAAACCTTCACCTAGCCTTTAGACTCAATAGATCTCAAAAACATCACTTTGGTTCCTCCATTTCAAGCCCAAATCTCACATTCTCAACCTAAAACATCACCAGCCCTATAAACGCCTTACCATTATTAAAAGAGTTAACGAAACTTGAAAAAAACACATTGTAAACCTTTCCTGTGAGTCACAATTCACCACAATAGGAGGAAGGGCTCCATCACAAAAAATAAAGTAAACTCAAACCATACTGGTTTGTACAGGCTGAATAAAGAAAAATGGATTTTCCTTTCACTAAAACAACCAAAAGTGTATCAAAATAGATTTAAATCTAGGTTAAGACCTGCCACCACAATGTTTCATGAATTTATTTTCATAAGAGGCTTGTACTAGGCTGTACATAGAGAAAAGAAACTGAAAACTCAGAAAAATGTTAAAATTCCACAGTTTTAGGCATTGTGAAGAGCACCAATCTTCAAAAAAACTATTGATTTAACCCCCATTCAAGCTTGAATGATGTTTTTAATACATTTCAAATGATAATAATCTCCCTTCAATTCCCATAACTACCTTTGAACCACCAAACCCTTATTAAGCCTACAAATACTAGTATTTATTATTTAAGAATGGTTTTGCTTACTAATCTTTATCATGCAAATTTAATATTCTAAAGGCCTAGGACCACTTAGAAACCCTTATAACATGAATTTAGACTCTTTCTCTACACTCCCACCTAATTTTTACATAATTTTCATTTATGGCAATATCAACAATTATTTAATTCAAGAGTGCTTTTGCACATTTGTCCACCCTAACCTACTAATTCCCAAAGTACATAAAAGATTGGTCTATGGGAGAAGCCTCATCTAAAAGATTTTGAACTGGACTTTGATATTTACCATTTAGAGAGCTTGGTTTTCATGGAGTTCCTTTCAAAGCCTCTTCTTTTATTATTCTTATGGTAAATTGTTTGGTAGAGTTGGTGGAATTACCTTTCTTAGCAGTAATCACTATTAGTGAGATTGAGATTGTTATCCTTGAGAAAGTAGCACTTGGGAAAAAGGAATTTGATATGGCTATTGGTTTCAAAGACTTCAAGTGGGATGTACTCCGCATTGACACCATTCCTCAATCTTCACTTGATGGCATCAAGGAATCATTGAACTCCATGGTTATAAAGTATTATGAAAGTAGAATGAACTTGTACGAGCAACCAATTTTGAAGACTATTACTAATAATTCAACCATGTGGTATAGATGATTAAATCCCAAAGATGATTTGTAGCAATGAAAGATTTTGAAAAGGTAGAGAGAGCTACATTGGTGACTCAGGAGAAACTTCATCTTTCAAAAAACAAAGCCAATTAGGTTGGCAAATGTGTGGATCAGGCTAGCATTTGGTGGAAGAGGAAGATAGATGACTAGAACTCTAGAGGCCCACCATATTGGATTTTGATATTCAACCATGAGAGTAGAAAAGAGAGTTGATATCATGTATCAAAACATTAAGCATGCATTCTTCCATCCAGTGGAGAAGGAGGTGATTACTTTGCTTCATTTTCATTTGCATAACCATATCAAGGCGTAGGAACCAAGAAGACCAAGGATGTCGAGTTTTATGTGGAGGTAATGGATGTGGTCCAAACTTTAAGATGGGAAAGAAGAGTCAATGTATGATTGTTAACCTTGAGAAGTATTTATGTTGTGAAATTTCCTTTAGATAAAGGATTTAAAAGCATATCAACCACATGTGGTACAAATGATTAAATCCAAAGACAATTTGTAAGAAATGAATGAGTCGAAAAGGTGAATAGAAAGCAACACTGGTGACTTAGGAGAAACTTCAGCTTTCAAAAACAAAGTCAATTAGGTTGGCAAACATGTGGATCAAGCCAACATTTGGTGGAAGAGGAAGAAAGATGATTGGAACTCTAGAGGCCCACCATACTAGATTTCGGTATTCAACCATGAGAGTAGATGAGAGAGCTGATATCTTGTATCAAAACATTACGCATGCATTCTTGCAGCCAACGGAGAAGGAGATGATTACTTTGCTTCATTTTCATTTGCATAACCATATGAAGGCATGGGAACCAAGAAGACCAAGGATGTCGAGTTTTATGTGGAGGTAATGGATGTGGTCCAAACTTTAGGAGGGACAAGAAGGTCAATGTATAATTGGTGCAGGAGCACCATTTAGTAGGTTTTTTTCATCAAGGAAAGTAAGGAGTAGAATATCATTAATTTACTAAAACCAGCCCGAACTTGTACATTTGAAGGTTTTGAGTCAATAAAAATGGCTTTTTGACCCATCCCTCTTTTTGTATCCTCTATAACTTGAGGAATGGGTTTGCACTAACACTATTAAGGTGTGGGAATGATGTGTTAGTGTTGGGGAGGTCTGAAAGTGAGATGGGTGTGAAACCCATGTGTGTAAAAGTGAGTTTTCTTTAAGAAAAATGGTGGTTTTGAAGAGATAAATTGTGTTTTTGTGTAGGGAAGCATTATTTTATGATTTTTTGAGCTTGTTTAGGGTATCATAAACTTGTTTGAGTAATTTTTAGGTTGTGGTTAGCTTTGGAAGTATCATTTTTAATAAACCCCTAGGGTTTAGGCTACAATAGAGGGTTTTGTGGTTTACCCATTGTACAGTGGTATAACTAAGATTTGATTGTGGATTTTGAAGTTTTTAAACCTTATAAATGCTACCTCAAGAGTTGGTAAGGTTTTGATAAGTTTAGAGTATAGACCCTTTGTTCAACCAGATTGATCCCTTAAGGGTCCAAAGGGAAAAATGACTGCAAACTTCAGCATGAGGTTACTTGGACACCGTGATGCTTAAAACCTTCTCATTTGATCCGATGGGATCATGTTGGACCTCTATACAATAACCTCTCTCGGTTTTCATTATCTCGAAGTGGTTTTCCCGTGGTGTCTAGTTTTCAGTTGATGAAAAAAGTGTCAAATGGAAGCAATGGAAAGTTGCAAAGTGGTGCAACTTTCATTCTACAACTCGTGTGATGAAACTGACTATTCCAATGCGTCTAAATAGGCATTTTTAGCTAGGCATGGTCCTCTTTCACACCCAAACATGCAGAATCGCTCTAAGCTACGTTCAACCGAATCGATCCCTTAAGGGTCCAAAGGGAAAAATGGCTGCAAAATTTAACATGAGGTTACTCGGACACCGTGACACTTAGAAACTTATCGTATGATCTGATGGGATCATGTTGGGCCCCTCTACAATAACCTCTCTCATTTTTTGTTATCTTGGAGTTTTTTTCCTATGGTGTACAGTTTTCAGTTGATGAAAAAAGTGTCAAATGGAAGCAGTGGAAAGTTGCAAAGTGGTGCAACTTTCATTCTGCAACTTGTGTGACCAAACAGACTGTTCCAACACATCCAACTAGGCATTTTTATGCTAGTAATGGTCCTCTTTCACACCCAAACACACAGAATCGCTCTGAGCTACGTTCAACTGGATTGATCCCTTAAGGGTCAAAAGGGAAAAATGGTTGCAAACTTCAGCATAAGGTTACTCGGACATCGTGATGCTTAGAAACTCTCATCTGATCCGATGGGATCACATTGGGAAACTTTCATTTTGCAACTCATATGACCAAACAGACTATTCCAACATGTATAAATAAGCATGTTTACATTAGGCATGTTCCTCTTTCACACCCAAACACATGGAATCGCTCCAAACTACGTTCAACCAGATCAATCCCTTAAGAGTCCAAAGGGAAAATGGCTACAAACTTCAACATGAGGTTACTCAAACACCATGATACTTAGAAACTTCTCGTTTAATCTGATAGAATCATGTTGGGCCCCTCTACAATAAACTCTCTTAGTTTTTGTTATCTCAGAGTGGTTTTCCCGTGGTGTCCAAGTTTCAGTTGATGAAAAAAGTGTCAAATGGAAGCAGTGGAAAGTTGCAAAGTGGTGCAACTTTCGTTCTACAACTTATGTGACCAAATGAACTATTCCAACGCATCTGAATAGGAATTTTTACCCTAGGCATGGTCCTCTTTCACACCCAAACACGTGGAATCGCTCTGACCTACGTTCAACCAGATTGATCCCTTAAGGGTCCAAAGGGAAAAATGGCTACAAACTTCAGCATGAGGTTACTCGGACACCGTGATGCTTAGAAACTTATCGTCTAATCCCAAGGGATCATGTTGAGCCCCTCTACAATAACCTCTCTCGGTTTTCATTATCTCAGAGTGGTTTTCCCGTGGTGTCCAAATTTTGGTTGATGGAAAAAGTGTCAAATGGAAGCAATGGAAAGTTGCAAAGTGTTGCAACTTTCATTTTACAACTCATGTGACCAAACGGACTATTCGAATGTGTCCAAATAGGCATGTTCACGCTACGCATAGTCCTATTTCTCACCTAAACATGTGAAATTTCTCTGAGCTACGTTCAACCGGATCAATCCCTTAAGGGTTTGAGTGTAGTATGTTGAAATAGGCCATTCCACCTATTGTTTAGGCTATGCCTCAGTGATATGGGCCTAATGTAAGTAGGATAGGGAGTAGGAATAAGAAAATAGCATTATTAAGGGCATTGGAAGAGATTACTAATTCTACCCCTGTTGAAAATTCAAAATTGAGGCCCCTTAAAAGCAAGGCTAGAAGAGGTGAAAAGAAGAAGTTGCTTGAAAATAAGTTAGAATAGGCTGGAAATATGGTGAGATTGTGGATTTTGATGTGTTCAAAAGGTTTGCAAGGATAAATGAGGTCAAAAGTATGTTATGGCATGACATGTCCTAGTTGGGAAAATAGGGGTTTTGAATGAAAAAGAGAGGTTTGAGGGAGTAAACATGGGTAAAGTCAAGGGGCAACATAATTTGGTGGTCAATTAAGTTTGTGTAGGAAAAATGAAGAGTGTTGGAATAGGTTTTGAGGTCCATGCTTAGGGGTTCAGTTTGCCAATTTGGCCAAAAAAATTTGGAGGGGGTTTTAGTTCGTTTTGGGTTTGTTGGTACAAAAAACATGTAAAAACAAAATATATATCTATGCAACCTAGAAGCATGAATTAGGATTAGAATATCACATATCATCATATAAACAACAAAAACACCATAAACTTGAATGTCATTTAAAACAACAAAATTGGCAAAAAAAAATGTGTTTATAACTTACAAAAAAATGTGAGTAAAATCACACTAATTTTCACGTGAAAAAAAACCATGAGACCATAGCTTGTTGCTTCCTATTATGCTTTGATATATTTTTTCCAAGCATCCATAGCTTGTTTGAAAGTACTTTTTTTAGGATTTTAGCCATAGCAACAAGGTAGTGAATTGTTTGATAAAATGCTTTGGTAGACATGTATGACAAATGTGGTAGCATAGACAAGGTAGTGAACTGTTTGAAAAAATGCCTCAAAGAAATGTAGTTTCATGTTGATGGAATGGCATGATGAATGCCATGACAAGAAAATTGCTATGGATTGTCATGGAATTCCACCACAATTGAGACCACATTTCTTTGAGGATTTTTTTCAAACAGTTTGTTGCCTTGCCTATGCTATTGCTTATTATTATGCTTTGATAGATTTTTTCCAAGCATCCATAGCTTTGGAAGCACCTATTTTAGGCTTTTAGCCACCAGCAGCAAGGAAGTGAACTATTTGATGGAAATGCTGAATGGCTATGTATGAAGAAAAAATGTAATTATAGACATAAGAAATTAACTGTTTGAAAAATCCTCAAAGAAATGTGGTCTCATGGTGATGGAATGGCATGGCTTAGTCTGCATGACAAACAAATGCTATGGATTGTCATGGAATTCCACCACAATTGAGACCACATTTCTTTGAGGATTTTTTTCAAACAGTTTGTTGCCTTGCCTATGCTATTGCTTATTATTATGCTTTGATAGATTTTTTCCAAGCATCCATAGCTTGTTTGGAAGCACCTATTTTAGGCTTTTAGCCATAACAGCAAGGAAGTGAACTATTTGATAAAATGCTTTGGTAAACATGTATGAAAAATGTGGTAGCATAGACAAGGGAGTGAACTGTTTGAAAAAAATCCTCAAAGAAATGTGTTCTCATGGTGATGGAATGGCATGACGAATGCCATGACAAGCAAATTGCTATGGATTTTCATGGCATTCCACCACCATTCAAACCACATTTCTTTGAGGCTTTTATTCAAACAGTTTGCTACCTTGTCTATGCTATTGCTTATTATTATGCTTTGATATATTTTTTCCAAGCATCCATAAGCTTGTTTGGAAGCACCTATTTTAGGCTTTCTAGCCATAGCAGCAAGGAGGTGAACTTTTGATAAAATGCTTTGGTAAGCATGTATGAAAAATGTGGTAACATAGACAAGGCAGTGAACTGTTTTGAAAAAATTCCTCAAAGAAATGTGGTCTCATGGTGATGGAATGCCATGACAATCCCTCAACTTGTTTGAGAGCACCTATTTTAGGCTTTTAGCCATAATGACAAGGCAATGGCTTTGTTTGATAAAATGCTTTGATAGACATGTATGAAAAATGTATTGCATAGACAAGGCATTGAACTCTTTGAAAAAATTCCTCAAAGAAATGAGGTCTCATGGTGATGGAATGCCATGACAATAAAAATAATTTGATTGCCATGGCATTCCATCACCATGATACCTTATTTATTTGAGGCATTTTTTCAAAGAGTTCACTGCCTTGTCTATGATATTGCTTACTATTATGCTTTTGATATACCTTTTCCAAGCATCCATAGCTTGTTCGAAAGCACTTGTTTTAGGCTTTCAGCCATAGCAACAAGGTAGTGAACTATTTGAGAAAATTCTTTGGTAGACATGTATCAAAAATGTGGTAGTATAGACAAGGTAGTGAATTGTTTCAAAAAAAGCCTCAAAGAAATGTGGTCTCATAGAATGCCATGACAAGAAAATGCAATTGGGAGTTACTCCTAGTTATTAGTTATGCAATGTGAAGTAATTGCATAACTGCTTAGGTTGACTTTGTAAAAACTATATTGTAATTGAAATTTTTTCATCTATCAGCATCTAGTTATTAGTTATGCAATGTGAAGCAATGCTTTGATTTTGAAATATGTGCAATGTAGTGCAATCAACGATATGAATATAAACTACAAAAATCTATTTTTTACAATTTATTAGTTAAACTCTTTATTTTATTTTCTCTCTATATCTCTATGGTATGGAAATACTTTTAATTTTTTTAAAAAAAAAATTAATCTCTTGTTCTAATTCTTTTTACCTTTTTTTAAATCTGATTTTTTTTTAATTTTTTCTAGACTTTTTCCCCATTTTTTCAAAAAATATTATACTTTTGGTTTGCCAATGTTTTCCCTAAAAGAATTTTTCTGCTGTGGTATAAACACATATCTTTTTGTAATATCAAGGATACTTTTTGAAAATTCCATGCATTGCTAATCTAAAAGGAAAAGTATTTTTCCTAATCTGTATGCAGCCATGCTTTTGACATTGTCAAAAAGAGAAAATATGGACACCATCAATAAAAAAGATTTGCATTAACCAAATAGCCATGTATGCATACATCAATATATGTCGATATAAGTATAAAATATAGTTACAAAATAGCCATATAGGCTTATGAGAATGCCATATAGGCATACATTGTAAATATATCCAATACAAGATATGTACAAAATTGCCATGGCTAGGCATACAACAAAGGGCTCTAGAATCAAAATTCATTTATCTCCATGCTTTGGAAATAAATTCTTTCCCTTTGTTTGGTGATCCTATGTTGATAAGTTCGTCACTCATTTTTTCTATGCTCAAGGTGCTCCTACTACTCCTCCTACTATTTAGCTCCTGGTGAAGTTTTAACTGTTACAATAAGAAGTAAAGACATTAATATATAGAAATTACATTATAAAAAATGATATATTTAACAAAATAATCACTTACGGCCATCTCAGGATCACTCTCTACGATGGAAATATTTGCATGCCGATGCTCAGGCATGCTCAAGCCCTGTATAAACCATCCAAATAGGAATTAAATTGTGAATCAATAATGGTTTGATTTTTCACTAGAACTAACATCTATAACAACGAATGTAAATTGAAATTTAGTAATTTGCCTCATACCTCCTCTATCAGAGCCATCGAGGATTGTATAGCGGATGAAACACCGATATCCATTTCCCTTGTAACATTTGGAGGTGTTTCCACAACCAACATTTGAAAATAAAAA
This sequence comes from Sequoia sempervirens, assembly GCA_007258455.2. Classification (NCBI taxonomy): domain Eukaryota; kingdom Viridiplantae; phylum Streptophyta; class Pinopsida; order Cupressales; family Cupressaceae; genus Sequoia; species Sequoia sempervirens. The sequence goes on along the minus strand of VDFB02182988.1, from coordinate 7,845 downwards.
AACAAATTATTCAATCACAAAAAAGTTACAATAGTGATCCACATCATGACTTATAATGTATGAGATCTAATGAACAAAATTTTGAGTACAAGTATTAAATTATATATTTTTGGTAGGCCTTGGCAGTTTGATAGGAAGACCAAGCATGATGGGGAGAAGAACACATATACTCCATTGTGAAGGATGGGAAGACTTACAACCTTTCACCTCTCCTAGAAGAAGACAAGGAAAAGCATGAAGGGCCTAGTGTTTTGATGGTGGGTGAGAAAGAGTTCATGAAGACCTTGAAGGAAGGAGGAGGAAGAGGATTCTTCCTGATTATGAAGCCAAAAAGTGAAGTAGATCTACCCACAAAGAAGAAGGAAGATGCACCAAAGCAAGTCCAAGAGTTGTTGGAAAGGTACAAGGACATAACAGTGAATGAATTACCTAGTTCCTTACCTCCCATTAGGGATGTAATCCACCATATTGATCTAATTCCAAGGGCTACATTTCCCAATAAGGCTGCATACAAGATGACACCTACTCAAAATGAGGAGATTGCAAGACAAGTGCAAGAGTTGATGGATAAAGGGCTAGTGAGGAAAAGTTTGAGCCCATGTGTTGTTCCTAATATCCTCGCACCAAGGAAGGATTGGAATTGGAGGCTTTGCACTGATTTAAGAGCCATTAATAGGATCACAATTAGATATATGTTCTCGATGCCAAGAATGAAGGACCTCATGGATTGTCTATTAGGAGCATCCTACTTTTCCAAGATTGATCTAAAGAGCGGGTACCATTAGATAAGGATCAGAGAGGGGGATGAATGGAAGATATATTTTATGACTAATGAAGTTCTCTATGAGTGGTTGGTGATGCCCTTTGGGTTATCAAATTCCCCTCATACATTTATGCACCTTATGAATGAGGTATTTAGACCTTTCATTGGAAATTTTGTTTTTGTTTATTTAGATGAAATCCTTGTGTTTAGTAGGTCTAAAGAAGAACATTTGAAGCACCTTTACATGGTATTAAGGAAGTTATAAGAGGAGAAGTTGTTGATCAACATGGAAAAGTGTGAATTCATGAAGGAAGAACTAGTCTACGGGTATGTGCAGGATCATGGTATGCCAAAAAGTGGCAATGGAGAAAAAATTACGTGTTTCATCGACTCAAAAACGCGAAAATGTCGAGTTGACTTTATGTGGCTTGGGTGTCAGTACACACTACCGAAGCAAAGCCCAAACCTAGATTTCCATATCGGATATCTGATTTGTGACACACATATATATTTCATTTCGGCCATATTAAAAGTCATTTCACATTTGTTTAACCGCGGGCGCATAGTGAAAACTTCATTCCGCAAATCAAATATCTGATTTCGCCCAAATCCATCTTCAAAAGGTTAGATTCTTGGTTTTTCTTTGTTCTAATCAAATTTTCAATTAGATTTGTGTAATTTTAGTTAATTTTTTATAGATTTTTTCCAAAATAGGGTTTTTGATAGATTTTTTATGAAAAAATTGAGTTTAGTATGGATTTTGATGAAAATTGAATGTTTGTAATGGATTTTGATTTAAAAATAGTGTTTTTTATGTATTTGGATTAAAAATTAGAGAATTTTATAGATTTTTGTTAAAAACTAGGGTATTTTTATAATATTTTCATTTATATTGTCTAATTCTAATTAGATTAATTTGTTTTTAACTTTAATCAAGCATTATGGCTGCTGACAATGAAAATGCACAAATGCCAAACGCTCCACCACCTCCACAACCATCAATTGAAGAATTAATTTATGAAAAATTGCAACAATTAAGGGGCATTTCTGAAGTTTATACAAGAGTCCCTCGATTATCTGAGATGTCAAACACAATGAAAGAAATAATTAAAAACATAGAAACCCTCTCCTCGCAACATAATGCCTTTCATTCATGGCGAGAAGACATGAGAGAATATTATGCACGTGGATTGTCCTATGATGATGTGAAAGATCCTAATAACCAAAACCGGAATAGCCTCTTATTTGTTAACCCCCATCGGGTTTGTCGGGTTAATGTTAATAAACCAAAAACTTCTATAAAATGGTGCACTCATAGAGACATTGTAGAAAACTTTTGGGATCGTTGGTGTATGGTTTTTTGAAACCACCTAATGAACAATTGTGATATACCATTTTACTTTATAAAAAAAATATATGTTGAGTTTGTGTTAGGGCATCATGTCAATTACTTTGACATTAAACCCTTCCAGGGCGTTGGTGGAGGTATGCCCCAGGATAGACCAGGGGCAGTTAGAGTAATACCCCACCAGGTGCTACCACAATAGTGGTTTACAATTTCTGGGAGGAACTGATTTTTGCTGAAATCACATATTTTGAGAAAATATAATGATTTAAACCTTGAAAATTTTCATTTAAAGAATTACAATTGAAGAGGTTTTGATCAAATTACCTTAAATCAAACCCCCTTGGATAGAACCTTGCTAGTTTTAAACCATACCTATAACAAAATCTCCTTTACACCTATCAAAATGCTGATAAAAAACCACTTTTGATTTACCTTTTGGGGGATCAAATGAATTCATTTAAAATTTATTTTTTTCAAGTATGTAGTCCTTATTATAAGCTTCCCAAAAATTATAATTTTAAATAGATTTAATTTGATTATTATATTTATTTTTTATTTCTCATGAATGTAGGTTTTTCATAGAAAATCAAGCTCTCTATTCTGCACATGTGGAAAAATAGAAAATTATTAAAAAAAAAATTAAAAATATTAGTGCACCAGATATTGAAGTCCTTGATCCAACAAATATTTTTTTTTTGAATTTTTATACATACAAAAAAAGTTACACGTTATAAGCACAGGTTATGTCCGAATTATAATTGGTCGAATTCAAAATTAATTTTCAAAGAGAAAATATTCACAAAGCTATCTAATTAAGTGGAAGCTACCTGATATCATGAGAAAACCTAAATTGAAAGAATTCAGAATTTTATCCTTCATGGAAAAAGTTATGCTTTATAATGGTGAGCTACCACTTTTAAAAATGTTGTTTTCTGAAAAAAACTAGTTTTCGAGGAGATGGAAAAGAAGTGCAATCTGATTCCAAAAATTTTGAAAAAAATATATTTTATAATCTATAGACAAAATGTCAAGAACTCTAGTTTGTAATTATCTTCAAATTCTCATGGTTTAGTTGCTATAGGTGCCCTCGAAGTGAAGATTTAATTAAAAAAAAAAATATTTGAGTGTCTAGTTTGGCCAAAAATTGTAAACCACTATTGTGGGATCACCCTGCCCATATGTTCCCCCTCCTCCCCTTCATCCGCCACCTTCAGTATACCATCCAAATATTATACAGGATGCGGCCACATAGACTATCCACGCTATTCACTCTTTGAGTGGTCTTTTGGTTTTGCATGCTTCTGTAGTAGCTCAACCACATTCTGGTGATGTTGGTGATGGCTCGAGTGCTGCTAGATCATCCTCGTCAGGTCCACATATTTTTGTACCACATACTTGCTCCATGTACCACCAGATATGCTTGGGTCCTCTTGTACAGCCTGTCGAGCATCCCTTGGACACTTCCGATTATGACTTCCATGATGTGGACATTATAGATCAGACGCAGGGGAGTGGAGCACACCATACATAGTCCTCTCCTGCTAGAGAGGGGGACATTGGAATAGTGACACAGGTAAAATTTAAGTTGTGAATTCATAACCTGCATTTGTTTTTAAATGAATATTAATAAGAGATAGTATAATGTACTAATATTTATTTACATGGTCTATTTAACAGTTGATGTCCGAGGAGGAGCCGACACAAGTGACAGATAGCACCCTGAGGGCCATTTCATTTGGCCTCGACACACACACAATATATATTTTTGCACTCATTTACATTTATTTATTATATACTTTCTTGTCATTTGAATTGTCATTAATGAAATTATATAATAACTTATATGTTTATCTTATTTTCTTCTTGTAGGAAATACCTAGTGCGAGTGAGGTGTGGCCTTGTCTAGATTATGGAAGTACAATGTTAGATAAGGGAAAGGTAATTGAACTCAAATTTGATTGAATTAAGAATTTTAAAATCTTATATTGATTATACATACATCGACCTAGATTGGTAGTTTCATATACTTGTCATTTTATGCGAGGGAATTATAGGCTATCGTCCTTGTTGACAAGTGCCCTGATACCCGAAGTAGATGCGTATTGGAACACTTGAAGGAGTAGGTGTTGAAGCACCTCAAGGAGGAGGTGTCGAAACACCTAAAGAAGATAAAGAAAAAGATCAACCTAAAGAAGTATGTGTTCATTTTATTTTGTGTTTGGTATTTATATGTTCCTATTACTGACAATTGTATGCTAACTTAGATCACTTTTATGTTTTTGTTCACCTATATAGATTGAAATTACAAAAGATGGTTTGGTCGGTTCTTTGAGAGGGGCATATTCTAGGACTCATGACCCTTTGAAGAGATGGATATTTTAGGTAATCAAGATTACAATTTTAGAGTTCAATTATAATTTAATGTATATTGATTTTGATGTTAATTATTCGATTTTAAATTATATAGTATAACTAATCTCAATTGTGGTTGACTTTTTCTTGTGCAGCTACCTTGAGAGCCTTGAGTGCTTCAAAAGAGCCCCATTTTGATGATCCACCCGGTGGTTTAGGATTGAGACTAGACATTTTGGCATGTAAATATTGAATAGATACCGAGATGGCATATGCCACATATTGTAAAATTTTGTTTTGAGTTAGGCGTTGATGCCATTTTTGGCCTATGGACATACACTTGATTATTGGATAATTTGATATATAGAAGTTGACAATCAAAATTTAATTGCCTCCTCATGTGCATAATTAAACTCTTTGAAAAATTTAATCAAGAGTGAGCAATGGTTAAATATCTTGATGTACAATAGTAGAAGAATGGTTATATTATGCTGTTTATTCATATTCTTTGATTACATTTGCATTTGCACATCTTTTCAAACTCAAAGCATTACTTCACATTGCATAAGTAACAACTAGATCTTTGATGGATGAAAAAATTTCAATTACAATATAGTTTTTACAAAGTCAACCTAAGCAGTTATGCAATTACTTCACATTACATAACTAATAATTAAAAATTTATTCATATTATTGATTACATTGCATTGCACATATTTCAAACTCAAAGCATTACTTCACATTGCATAAGTAACAACTAGATGCTGATAGATGAAAAGATTTCAATTACAGGCCTGTTGCCCCCACATTCCACACACTATGCAACCATTTACTTGTGGTGTAGGGGCCGAACAATGGAGAAAAAATGTAAAAATAATATATATATGCAGCTTACAAGCATGAATTAGTACCAATATTAATGCATCACCATTGATTACCTTGAAGTAGAGAATTGAATCAACATCATTCTTCAAGAAGCCCAAACTAGATAGGTACCGATCAATCCTTTTGTACCATGCACGAGGAGCCTGCTTAAGACCATACAAGGCCTTCTTCAACTTACACACATGTGACCCCTTCCCATGAACCTCAAAACCATTAGGTTGCTTGACGTAAACTTCTTCCTCAATCACGCCATTGAGAAAAGTTGTCTTCATGTCCATTTGATGAATCTTCCATCCTCTTGATGCAGCAAGGGCAATGATAGTTCTGACAGAAGTGTAACGAGCAACATGAGCAAATGTTTCTTCATAATCAACTCCCTCTTTCTGAGAAAACCACTGTCGATCAGCCAAGTGTTGGTGTCAGTGGGTACATTGCTTGACAATGCTGAGCAAAACAAATATTCATTCTTCTATGGAGAAACATCATCTACATCTGCAACAAAGGCTTGATGCTTAGGTCTATCTGAACAATGTTTGGAAAAGTGACCAAATTTATCACACCTAAAGCATTGAATCTTGGACAAGTCTCACTTCTTCTTGGAAGGGGGAGCACCATCATTTCCTTTGTCTTGATTCCTCTTGAAGAATCCCTTCTTTCCACTTCTTCCTTTCTTCTTCAAAGGTTGGGTGGCAAGAACATGAATCTCTTCATTAGTAGAATTTTGGCCAACACCTCTAACCATCAATCTTGATGCATAATGAATGCAATCAGCCCTCAAACGATTGAACTTCGGGAGTTTGGACCTTGCACTAATTCCTTGAATATAGGACTCCCAAGACAATGGAAAACCGTTGAGGGAAAGCATTGTCAAATCCTTATCTTTAACCTGTTGATGTGTGTTTTATGACACACTCGTACATCAAAATAAAAATGCCCAGAGACACCCTATCCTCTCTTGAAAAACCACCCCGTATGTTAAGATTGTGAGAAGATCATATGGCGATTCCAAGGTTTCTTATGTCAGGTCTTGACGTGTGGTAAGCTCAATGGGTTTTGTCATTTGCTAGTAATCACAAGGGGACTTACACTGGATTTTTTCAATTCACAATGAAGGTCTAGACAATGAAGTTCTTTTATTTGGGTTGCAGATCAAACAAACTGAAAAAGGAGGCAAGGGGTCAGAAGATCTAATCTACTTCCTAAGAATTCAAGAGACGGTATTGACTTGGTGAAATGAAACCAAACTTTGTTTCACCACGCAGGAATCGTGCCAACTACGCAAAGCCATTGCAATCTTCAAGGAAATGTGCTTATGGTTTTCATATCATGAATAACTACCTTCCAATAGAACAATATTTATCCAAACAGAAGTTAAGAATCCACAGAGTAAGCTCAGGCTAACTTTACGCATTGAACGGAAATCATCCGTTCAAAGAAAGTATGAGAAAAAGTTCCACCATAAATCAATGCTTATCAAATCTTGCATTCATCTAACAAACTTTCAAAGAAAATTTTATTCCAAGTGTAATCTAATTCTAATCTATCTCCAATCTATGGTGGAAGAAGTTATGCAACCATGCACACTATTTGACAATAAAAGTGGTTCAAATCAAATCATGCATAAGATATTTTATTATCAGAAATATTCTATCACAACAATTCTATACACTGTCTCCACCCTTTACAAATGAGGGGCGAGCTCAATTTCACTTTAAGGCTGGCAGACTTCCTCTTTTCTCTTGCCATTTCAGACTTAACATGCTAAGCGGACTTCACTCATTCACTTTCCATGTTCATATTCTTCTAAGTGCGGACACTCATTATCCTCTTGCAGCGGATTTGGCAAGATTCCATCTTTTATGCCATGTCACTCTTTGGTAAGCGTGGACCTTGTCAAGTTTCATGGCCAAGACATGTGGCAGACTTCAATCATGTTTGACACATCCCTTTCTTAACATGGGTGGGCTTTGCTGAGTGTTTGTGCCAAGAAACAAGGGCGGACTTTCCTTTATGTATTGCTAGCGGACTTTGCTATATTGTATGCCACTTTTGTATGGTTGGGCGGGCTTAGTCTTAGCAAGTGCCATGTTTTACTCTTGAAGCAGACTCTACTCTCCTCTTTGATAGAGGACTTCCTTCTCTCTTTTCCAAGCTCTGCCATGTGTTGGAATGGCTGGAAGAGATCGACGAAGTTGCTAACATCAACAGAATTGTGGTAGCTTGATATACAGAGTCTATTGATGCCAGGGTTCAATTTGTATGATATTGAGAGTGGTAGCTTAATATAGGTCCACAATACCTTTTGTAATATCATAGAATAGGGCTCTTAGACCGACCTCTAGACAAAATGTCTCTCAAATGCAAAAAAAGAATGAAATTACTTCAAACCAAGTTTGTGAAGAAGTTAACTTTGTTGCCCACTAGTTTCCCTTAAGAGTCCAAAGTGCTAAAAGGAAACAATTTTTGAAGGGCTATTTCTCGGAGACCATGAGGCATA
>VDFB02182985.1:0-30413 GCA_007258455.2 Sequoia sempervirens | reverse complement strand
CATATTATACATCATAGGAAACATCAATCAATTTCACATGCATTGCATAATCATCATCATAATATAGATCTGTTAGTCTAAGCATCTCATAAATCATCCATTGCATAATCATAACATATCACATCATATCATCATTTAAGTTGTTTAGGATGATATAGATTTGTTATTCTAAGCATCTTAAAATAATCTCATCTGCATAACCATCTAGTTTGAACCTCTTTATCGTGAGATTGACCTTCAAATCAATCTTTTCACTCGATCTCTCGAGGGGCAATGTACCAGTGTACTTCTTTCCGCTAGGGCATCTAAAAAATCAGATTTTTTTTTTATTTTGATCGCGACAAGTTTATTCTTTGAACCAACGCAACAAGTACATTGCTTCAAAGAGGGGAAAAATGTAGACATGCAAAATTAGCATTATGCATTTGATCAAAATCACACTCATCCATTCATCAGGGTAAATTCATCAACTTAAATCAAATAAATCAAACTTGATCCTATCATCATCTCTTTGATTAAATAAATCAATCATTTATTTAATTAAATCTCAGATCATCATTCATCTCCCTTTGATTTGATTTAAATCCCTAAATCAAGTCAAATTGGTCAAATCAGCCTAATCATCATCCTAGCTAATTAATCCTGATTAAATCTAATTCTAATCTCACCCACTTGCATTCTCTAGATTTGGCCACTTGTACATGAAATTGCATTTAATTGATTTATCAAAATCTTTATTTTCAACTTGGCATAAAGGGAGAATATTCTTCCAAGTTTGAATCTCCCCCCAAGTGGACATGTACACCCAACAGAGCATTTATGAGGCCTTACATGCCTCTTACATGTCCCCTTCCAAAGTCAAACTCAGATTCATTGCAAATTTGAATTCAAATTTTCCCTCTCATGGGCACTCTTCCCAAATCTTGCACAACCATTGGCCTATCATCACTTGACAAGTGGCCTTATCTTATTAGCTTGATTTTTGTCCCACATTGGTCCATTTTCAACACTCTTAGCATTTGAAAATCTATAAAACAGAGGCTTCATCTCTTATCAAACCCTTCACCATCTCTCCACAATCTTGCAAGGTCACTCTCTTCATTTGAGATTTGATCTTGTCCATTTCACTCCATCATCTCCATCATCTATAGCAATTTCATCATCTTAAGCTTATCAATCAAGGATTGGGAAAGGGTCACTAGCACATGTGACACCAATCCAATATGAGATAGAGTTGGATTCTTGCTTCTTTGTGCTTTCACTTAGTTTAGTTGATATTTTGTTGTTTAGATTGCATTATGAAGCATGATTCAATATTTCATATGGATGTGAAGATTTGCTGTGTTGCTAATATTGTGTGATGACATTTTAGCCATTTTGCAGATTGTAGCAACCACATTACCAAGTAAGCTAGCGATGAACATCATATTACACACATTTTAGGAGATTTTATGGGATATGTAGTACATTTCAAAAGATAGTTCGTAAAGGCCAAGGACCCCACTATACATAGTTATGAAACAAAACAACCACTCGGCAACCCGCTTTAAACTCGCCACCTCACCCAGCCTAGTCCTCGTCATCCAAGGTCTCGACGTGTAGTGCCACCTGTACCCATAATAAATAGCATGTTAACCATCATGAGCGGTTATATTCCTCTATTCCGCAAGGATTAATCCTTGTATATTTTCTAATAGTTCCTTGAGCCTTTTCCAACACTTGTATAGACTCCACGTGGATCCCAAGTTGGCAAGACCATTGGCCACCAGGTTTCCCTCCCTATAGGTGTGAGTCAAGCACTTCCTTTCCAATTTTGAGACCAATAAATTATGTCCAGTAAGATATCCCTGATGTTCCAACCATGCAACCGACTATGATTAATAGAGTCAATCATGGTCTTAGAGTCCCCTTTAATATGTAATTTTTTTATACCAAAGTGATAGTGATCTCAACGCCCTTGAGCAGCACCCGTGACTGAGTCATCATAGAAGAATGAATGTCAATTCCTCCAGAAAACTTAGCATCCAAGTTTCCCTTCCAGTCCCTTATAACACCACCAATACTGGCTATACCAGGTTTCCCCTTGGCTACACTGTCAAAATTTAGTTTAACCCAACCCAAACCCAAAGGTTTCCAAACAGTGTTTTTTCTAGCTAGGGACTTGGAGTTATCAAAGGAGTTGGTCTCAAGTTTTATGTTCCAAGAATTTTCCATTTTGATCTCCCATTCAGTAGGGGCAATGTCTGGTGGTTTCCACTTGAACAGGGAGATACTTTCATAAATAAGTCTGGATCCAATGCCAAAGACTTCCTTGGGGCTCCTCTCAGTGTCTTTGAAGATCCAATTGTTCCTTTCTTTCCATAGGCACCAGCAGATGATGGGAGCAAGGGGTTCCTCCAAATTTCCATGGGGAGAGGGTGTTGAAATGGTCCATTACATCCTTCAATAAAGGATTTTAAATCCTTATTCAATGTCCAGTGAGTATCCAGCTTTTGCAAAGCCAGGTCCCAAACCTCAGCAACATAAGAACAATGCAGTAACATGTGATCCACCGACTCTTCATTATTTTTGCATAACATACATCTATTCGAGATTAGAAATCCCCTTTTCCTTAGGTTACCTTAGGTTAGAATTTTGTTGTGACAAGTCATCCACCAGAAGAAATTTATTTTTGGAATCAAGTGTCAATTCCAAACCCGTTTCCAAATCCTGCTCTAAGTGCCCTTGTCCAGCAACAAACTGTAAGTCATCCTAACAGAAAGGTTTCCCTTGCTTTCCAAAGACCAAATGAAATCATCCTCGACATCAAATAAAGGGATTCTAGATAAGGAGAGTAAGTTCTGTAAGGAAATATCCAGACATTTTAGGTCATGGGAAAGATGGCAACATAAGCCTAATTCTTTTCATCTCTTGACACCTGGTGAACCATGAAGGTAGTCACAAAAATTTCTACCAAAGAACCGAATTGCGGGTTCCATCAGGTTTTTAAACTTGGAAAATGCCAATGGGGAGTCAAAAAGCCAAGGGTCTTCCCAGAAGCAACTACAACTGTCACTACCAAGTTTCCATCTCAATCTTGATTGAAGCAGCTTCTTCATTTTGCAAATAGTATTCCAAGCTAAGGACCCACAGGGGGTGATCATTTGAAATGCACCTAATTAGGGGACAGTTTCCCAAGTATTTGGCATTCATTATCCTACACCAATCCTTTTTATTCCTTAACTGGTCCCACCCCACCTTGGAAAGAAAGGATTTGTTGGTAGATTGGACTTTCCTAATGCGCAACCCTCCCCTAGATTTAGGAAGGCACACCTTATCCCAACTGACAAGAGACATCTTCTTCTTTTCCTCAGTACCAGACTAGAGGAATATTCTTTGGATCTTTTCAAATTTCTCAGCAATATAACTAAGCATTTTCAACATAGAGAGGAATTAAATAGGAATCCCCTGAAGGGCAACTGTAAGGAGCTGCAATTTACCATCATGACTTAGGATCAAACCTTTCCACCCTGAAAGATTCCTCTGAATCCTTTACAACCCTACAAACTAGGAGTGTAGTTAAAGAAATAGATCATACTGTTATTATAATTAATGCACTGACCTGAAAAAGTTGCATAAAGATTGAGTAAACTTTTCCATTTCCTGGCTATGACCACCGAGGATTTCCCAAATAACAATGTCATCCACAAATTGTACAATGGTAGCAGGTTCAAGAGTGGTGGTCGGATTGACACCCTTGATGGAGCCCTCGAACAGCATACGAGCAACATTCCTACTCAAAACATCAACAACCATTATGAGAAAATATGGGGAGAGGGGGTCCCCTTGTCTAATACCCCGCCCAGCCACAAAGAAACCGTGGGGCACTCCAATGACTAGAACAAAATACTTCACCATGGTTATGCATTCCATAATGATATTGATCACTCTTTGATTGAATCCAAACTTATTAAGGACTTTGGGAAGAAATTTTCATAGGACTTTATCCTAAACTTTAGAAATATCAAGCTTAAATGTCATACTAGCATTGTTACACCTGTCCATAGAATGCAAAATTTCATGAGTGGTAATAGCCGCATCTAAGATATGGCGACCCAGAACAAATTCTTTTTGACTTGGATGTATCATTTTATCTAGGAGGGGTTTCAAGCGGTTCACCAGGATTTTGGAAAAGATCTTACAAACAATGTTACAAAGGTTGATGGGGCGGAAATTAGCCATGGTATGCGGTTCTTCAATTTTAGGGACAAGGGAAATGAAGATATGGTTTAGCTATTTGAGCATTTTTCCAAAATTGAAAAAATCCCTTGCTGCTAGAGTAAGGTCCTCCCCCACAAAAAAAAAAAAATCTCGTGTTTGTGTTGAAGATTTTAGGTTGAAGAAGGATTTAAGATCTCTTGAAGAGCAAGATTGGAAAAGTTGTCAAAGTTGTCAAATCACGGAATTTCACATACAGATTTGATTTCTAGCTTTTTGACACTAAAACCTGAACAAATTAGAAGCTACACATCACTATCAGAGGCTCCCAAAAGTTGTTGAAAACTCCTAAAAAAAGACCCATTCGCCCATGGGCGAATGAGCGAATGAGTCCCAAACAACCTCCTAAAAGTGACTTTTGATGACTGGTAAACATCATTCTACCCTTTTCAGATCTATAACAATTTTTATGTTTCTATCAATATTGAGATTTATATTGTTGGTTCAAGTTTGAATTGGCATAATTAGGTTGATTTGCTATTTTTTAGTTTTTCTCCCAAAAGTGTTATTTGAACTTTACCCTCGTCCTCAAAGCATAAGGAAATCAAAAGATTCTCATATTGAGTTGATTCACCTAAGGGTTTTTAGTCAATTCATTGTGAGGATCTAATTTCTTAATGAAATAAAGGAAAATAGGTCCATCATACCCCATTGTTCATCAATCCATTTTGGTGAACCTACCTATTTTTCTATGTTTCACTTTCACATACAAAATCTTTTTCAAAAGAAAATTTCATTCAGGAATCCTGAGAGAATACAACATTTTGGAAAATGAGATATTTCAATGAGGGATTCTTTCATCAAGGAATTCATTGCAAAGAAAATTTGATACCAAGGAATCCTTTTGAAATAATTCGCCTTACTGAAAATTAGAACAACATGGTAGCCTCCCCTTAAGATGGTGTGTGCTATACAAAGGAGCACATGACATTCTAAGGAGAGAAAGGAGAGGTAGAGATGTTGTGACATGAGATATATGGTGAGATGTAATTGTGGTATGTTGTCACACACATGTGAGGGACAACACATAAGAAATACAACATCAAGAAGAAGACAAAGACAAAGAAATCAAGAGATAGGGGGGTTTTGAGAACTCGGGGTCAAATCTGTTCATAGATACAAATAGATATAATATAGTGTATGAATGAACGGTCATCAATCTCCAAAGTTCTTAGAACATGAAGGAAAAATAAAAATAAAAATTGGGTCAACATAGAAGAATTCCTAAATTCCCCCAACGCTTTGCATCGTCCCCAATATCGAAAATAAATTTTGCAACACATAGAAGAATGATGATACAAACAGTTTAGAAGTGTATATGAAAAAAAAATTTGTTCCTGTATCCAAGCACCTACAAGGGTAGCAATGGTCCTCAAGGTAGGATCACAAACATAGAAAGACAAGCACGGGGGAACACAAACACACAAACAAATCTAATCTACACATAAAGAAGAGGTTTCGTCGTAGTCCTCATCGATCAAGTCATTCTACTCCCAATCTAGATCATTGTAAGGGGAGGGTGGATGGGCCTGCAAGGGAGGGATAGCGAGAGAAGTACCCTTTGAAACGCCTGCAACAAGGTCCAAGGAAGGTGTTAAAGATCCAAGATACTAAGAGGGGGGGTTGAATCAGTATCTAGGTATGTGCAGGATCATGATGGGCCAAAAAGTGGCGATGTGATGGGTATGTGTAGGGTATGTGGCTGATGACTTTTAACCCAAAATTGATGAAATGAAAATGGTTTTTTAAAGAGACTCTTAGATTTCCACCAATATAAATTATGCTTTACTTTGAATTTAATAAATAATTATTATTCATTTTCTATTTGAATTACGACTAAAGTCCTGATTTATAAGCTGATTGAAAAACATCTATAGCTTTCAAACGGTATCACATTTTTTGAATCTGAAACATGCATCACATTATATGCTTCACATACTATAAGATTTAAAAAAAAAAGGAATTTCATGAAGTTTTGACCAAATTAAGGTGGTCAGACATACAAGTTTGTATATTTTTTAAAAGTTGTAATAAAAAATTCATAATTAATTATTTACTTGGAAAAAAATTAAAACAATATGCATCACATTGCGACATGAGTCCTCTACTTATATCTAAAATATTATAAAAAAATATCATTATTTTATTGTGGTTAGGGTAGTTAGACAGACACCTACTTCTTATTTTTTCTCTAAAATTTAAGTACTACTGCATTGAAATTTCAAATTTTCACCAAATAGATTTTTTTTTTATGAAATAAACCTAGTAGTCTAGAAACTACATTCAATTTACTATAGATTATATTCTTACATATTTTTAAAATAATATAGATAACTTATTCAATTTTTTACGTCAAGTTGCCTAACTCTGATTTTTCTCAATTTTTTGCCACTTAAGGGCCTTTTTTTCCATGATGATCCTGCACATACCCATCTTAAATTTTTTGATCAGATACCATCCAATAATTCCAATGCAAACAATAGAAAAATTAAATAAAAGCATTAACACAACATGAGATCAGAGAACACAAGAACACCAAAAATTTTACGTGGAAAACCAAAAATGGGAAAAACCACGATGAGTGTTAGCTCACAATATTATATAACCGGTTATAGAATATTACAAAAATGGGTGGCTCACTGTCAAGACTCACTGTCCATAAACAAAGGCTCACTGCCTACAAAATTACAATGATTGAGTGGATTTCAGCCAGAAAATGAACTGACAGAGTACACCTAATGAGTGTAGATTCAGCTCCAAATAAAGCTCAATAAACGAACTTAACACATTTCATCATGTTTGCACTGCTTCAATTCATCGCACAACTTCTTCAAAAAATGTCTGTTATATATACCCAATCTCTTCGCAAACATCAATTAGGTCGGCCTAATTAGATGCAATTCTCATTTACCAAAAATACCATCTGTTGGCCTCAAGCTTTGAAAAAGATAACCCACACACTTCAACAAGTCGACACAGACCTAAAATAGGTCGCACATATATCCGCATAACAAAACTATTTTCACCTTTACACAATTTACCAAAGAAGTCAGCCAAGAGTAGACTTCAAACCAAAAAATAGAAACATCTTGTACGAGCACCAGATACATGAAATCTCGAATGTACGTGCTCCCAACATCTACAAACCATTTCCCAAAGTCACAAGCAACAATGATCACCAGAAAAACAAATGCAGATCAAAATATCAGAGGATTTAAGCAAAATACCAGTTCAGATACCGAACTAGAATACCGGAGTAACTTTAGTCTTGATCTTGCAGTTGCAACTCATATATCATGGAGACATCAATGACAAACAAAAAGTAAAAAAAGAGATGTTCTTAATTTTTCCAACAATCTCCCTCTCTATCATTGATGGCAACATGTGCCAAAACCAAAATGAATATTTACAGAGTTCTCTATTTACAGTACTTCTCCCCCTAACACCAACATTTCACCACTTCACTCCCCCTTTGACATCAAGGACAAAGGGTGTGCCAAGAACAACTGAAAAACATTAAAGTAAAGAACACAAAGAAACATATATTAACTAGAAGATGATGAGCCTTGAAGCTCCTTTAGAATACCTTCCCAAACTGCTTTTTCCTTTTTCCCGGCCATCCTTTGCTGCAGTCAACATCTTGTTCAGAGATTCTGGCTCTATCAGAGTTTCTTCAACACCATATGGAGTATCAGGAATTGGGTTTATCTTCTCAAGCTTTCCAGAGCAAGCCAAAGCCTCTCCAACCGAAGTGTATTCCATTCTTACAATGTCATTTCATTGACTGAATTTTGTGATAATTTCTTCCTTTTGTTTCTGCAAGGCAAAGAATTTTTCTCTATAAGCAGAGATGGCCTTCAAGATTGATTTGTCTTTATCTTTAGATACACTATAAGTACCAGAAACAATAAACAACTAGGACTCAATGGAGTCCATGACAATATTGATATTATAAGTGGCATCCGGCCACTTCAAGTAGTAGTAGAGAACAACATATGCCTCAGACTCACAAACCTTCACTGCTTCTAGAAACTTTTTGACACAAGAATGTGCAAGAGCACATTGGTCATGTAAAGCCAACAGCCTTTTATCCGCCAAATTTTCTTCTATCTCTGGTCTTGTCTTTTCATTAATTCTAGAGGAATACTCCTTGAAGGAGTCTAACAATATTCTCAAATTTTCAATGGGGGCGAGGGATGTATCAATGGATGTACCGGGCATAGCTTCCTGTAATGCTTTCAGAGCATCTTCTATTAGTTTCGTTCCCTTTTGGTGTGTCTCAAGAATTTTGTTTCTTTTGGATGCTTGCATAGCATCACCCAACACAACTTTGTGTACTGGAGACATCTTTTCCACATCAACATATCCTTCAATCATAGGGAGTTTCAAAAGTTCCTAGGGAATAATCGGTTGAAATATAATTTTCTTAGATAGCAAACCTTTCAATACATCACCACCAGAAGATGAATCACTGGGATGCTTCAATGATTTTACAATCTGTTTTTCTTCTTCATTTTTCTCAGAGGATTCCACAACTATCTTTTCTTTTTCTTTATCTTCCTCTACTACCTCTTCTTCTTCTTCCTCTTTCTTTTCATCATTTTCACCTTCATCTTCATCTTTATCTTTATCATTATCATCATCTTTTTCATTGTTTTCCTCTTCCTCAGTTCCATCCTTTACATCTTTATTATGTTCTCTCTCAGGATTGTCTTGACCTTTTTTTTCATTTCCCTATCCATCCTCTTCAACATTGCCTTTATTTTCTTCATCAGTACCTTTCCCTTTTTTGCCTTTTTCTTCTTCAGTATGCTCCGGAGGAGCATCATTATGCATCTCAAGCTCATCTTATCCCTCATTATGTTTATTAACTTCTTTACCTATATTAATTTCAACATCAAAATTATCAAAAATTCCTTCATTACCTATACCCAGGGGAACATTTTTCTCAGCATTTTTAGCAATAGTATCATCACCGGTTTTGAGCATACCATACTTTTTTGTTCTCTCCTGGATTACCTTGAATGTTTCCTTTCTTACTTTATTTTTCAATTTCTTATTTCTTGTCATCAACATATTCACTCTACTTTTCATCTGAAACATTTCAGCATAGATTTTCTTCAAAGATTCCAAATCATCAGGGGTCAAGGAGGACCCAATATTATTATATGTTGTGTTTCTAATCTTTTCTTCAAACACAAAGGCCTCAAATCTCCTTTTCATCAGATCATCCCACATGCTTTTAGGAACATCTTTCTTTATGTTATCCCATTTGACCTCTAAGACAATAACGTATTGAATAACAACTAATAGCAATGTTTTCTTATCTTCTTCTCCAAATTTATCATAGAATTCAGTTGTGGGTTGGAGCATGTTCTCAAAATTCAACAAATCATTAAGAGTTGGCTCAAGTTTATATCGAGGGCCAAAACTTATCAGAATAACTTGTTCATCTTTATGATCCCTAGAGGTCTCCTTAGCTACCGTAGCCTTCTTAGATTCAGGCTTGGTGTGCACATGTATACCGAAATCATGCTCTCCTTCATCTTCATACAATGACACAATATGTACTCTTGTAGAACCAATAGCTTCTATAGATGCACCTTCACTGGAGGATAAACCTCCTCTTCTTCTCCTTACTAGCTTTGCTTCAGGATCTTCTTCTTTCTCTTGATCATTTGTAACACTCATATTCTTCTCTTATTTCCTTCTCTTTCCTTCCTCTCTTAGTAGGGGCTACCAAAGGAGTTTGTTTCCTCTTCCCGGATCTAGTAGTTGGTATGGAGGAAACATGACCTTTACCTTTATCAATTGTACCAAGTTTAGTCATAGCTGCAGGGGTTGCAGAGGATTTTACAGAGGTATTTCCACCAGATCTTCTCAGACCATATGGCTTTGTCTCCCTTAGTTCTCCCTTAGCCCTACCAAGGGAAATCTCCTCATCTATAAATCCAACCTTCTTGAGCACTTTTTCTACATTCTTCCTAATCTTAGGCTTTTGTTGTTCCATATGAATTTCCATAGATTTTTCAGCATATGTCCCAATTCAAGGTTCGTTGGGGTCCTTTGGATTCTTGAGCAATATTTTTACATATCCTTTAGCTTCTTCTTCTATTATCGCATATCCAAGAGCTTGAATCCAGATAGTTTGAGGTTCTACAACCTCAATCATACATTCATCAGTGGAGACATGAAATATGATGTCATTCTTATACTTCTCCACAATTTTCCTCAGAATTCTATCCCTTTCATTCATATTTATTTTGAATACAGCAAAGAATGTTGTTAGGGAATCCTCTT
Source organism: Sequoia sempervirens (assembly GCA_007258455.2). Lineage (NCBI taxonomy): Eukaryota > Viridiplantae > Streptophyta > Pinopsida > Cupressales > Cupressaceae > Sequoia > Sequoia sempervirens. The sequence continues at coordinate 19,856 of VDFB02182985.1, read as the reverse complement.
GAGCATTCAAATTACCAAGATTATGCATGTGATCAAAGATTTGATGTCCCACTAGTCTGGATGGGTTCCAGAGTACTTCTTCATTCTTTCCCAGGGAACCTTTTCATGAAATAAAATAGTAAACACGCAATTGGAGAACCAAATTTAAATGCTTACTTTCTTTCCTTCGATGACCTCACATTCTTGAATAGCTATAACCAGAGCAGATCGTACAAGTCACAATCAACACCTTTCACAACCATGTCAAACCTAGTGTAGATAACAATAGCTGAAACGGAGTTCTCTCTATTTGTGAAATATATCTTATGACCAATCATGAGAGATGCATACTTAACTACTAGATTAGTAATGGTTTTCATTGCTAAAGCTCTTTTATCATATTTGGCACCTGAAATTTCTTCTACAACCTCATTCTTTATAGATTTTAGTATGGGCACTGTACCTTTGTCCCATAACCCAGTAATGGCCCCAATCACCTCTTTCATTATAAGATGTGGCCAGTCATTCCATAGAAATTTGTCATGGATTATGCTCAAAACTGACTTCACAATTTTTTCATCAAAGCTAAAATTAGGGAAATTGTTCCAGACATCCAACCGTTTATCAACCACATTCGAATACTTAGGTTTTACCCTGAAGTCATCACCAATAAGCTCATCTCGCCAGATGTCAATTAGCTTTGCATGATTGTATTCTTCAATTTTTTCCCAAATCATCATCTTAGTATCCTCGGTTGACATTACACCATGTGGAATTGACAAAAATGCACCCATGGTATCATCTTAGAAAACTTTTGAAGAGTACTTTCTGTAAGAAGGTATCGGTGTTTCTAACACTTTAACAACCATAGGAGTAGCATACTTCCAATTTCAAATTCAAACAGCTCAAAAACACTAAGCACAATAGCACGGAAGATTAAAATACGTTTTTCTCCACGCAGAATCTGAAACTAGGGTTTGCATAGCTCAAACTCCAATTCCCTTCAGGAATGCTCCAAAAGTTCTTCAATTTCTCAAATGCTCAAATGAACAAAATGCCTTGATTATTTTCTTTATAAAACATCGATCTTCCCTAATCCACATTAAATGCGATAGATTTCAAAAGGCTACTAAAAACATTTTCTTAACACAAAAAACCCTAATTCGGTCTACAAATCATCATGTCATATATTTTCTTTCGGTTCCTTTTCCAAAGCCTTTGAGAAATCATTCTTCACATTTCAACCTCGTGCTAGCCTCTGATATGAAATTTATCCAAGGGGTTCTTATGACTTTCTGATAATGCTCCCCTTCGACCTTGCTAGGTCTAATTACTAAATAAATCGTTTGTACCGAATGAGGGCACAGATTCATCAGTAGTCTCTGGTTCTTCTTTCTTTCTCCAAATCTTATTCATCTCTTTCCTAATCTCATATTTTTCAATCTTCTTCACAAATTCATTCTTTTCTACCGGATTGGTCTCCTTACTCTTCTTACTTCTGCAGACTTTTGAAACATGTCCTAGTTTGTTGCAGTTATAGCAGACAATATTTTTTTGATTAGATTGACTTATGCTGACTATTGTTCTACACTGATTAGCTTTATGTTCATACTTGTTGCAAGTATAATAGTAGCCATTAAAGGATTAGTTCACTCTTCCATTAAATTGATTCATCATCAAAGTTATGCATTCACTTTCCCTATGTCCAAATCTTTTGCATGCAAAACATTGACCAGAAAAAGGACCAGGAAATTGATTCATCCTAATTCTATATTCAATTTCCTTGTGACAAAATATATTGCATGAAAAAAAAGTACCATTAAAAGAAGGGTACCTTTGTGCATTAGGTTGTCTCACCGGAGGTCTCCTAGCAAATTTCTTTGAATTTTCTTTATGCATACCTTTACTCAGAGTCTTCTGATTGTTCATAGTCTTAGAACTTTCACTTGCATAATTTCCCAGACCACTTTTATCTTTACTTGGTTTTTGTCCTGAAATTAATTCATCAAGCCTTTCTAAGCCAGATTTGAAGTTGTTTTCACAAAGCTTTGCCTTCTCCAGATCCACTTTCAAATTCACAATTTCTTGTTCAAGCTTGGTGCAATCTTCAGACTTTCTTTGTACCAACTTGTTCAGACACTCTTCAATTCATTTCTTCTCTTCCACTTGTAGTTTAAAACCAGCAATATCTTCATTAGCCATCTTGAACTGATCAATCACTTCCTTATGCCTGTCTTTGAACTTTTTCAATTGCTCCTTAAGTTTTTGGACACATTCATTTACTTCTTCAACATTCTCTTTCAGATCTTTGTTTTCTCTTTCAACTTTAACAAGATCCTCAAGAGCAGTCTGGAGCTATCCTTTATCATCCATTTCTTCCATCTTCAGGATCTCCCTCAAGCTGTTAGGCTTAACTAGAGGAACCAAGCTCTGATACCAATTGTTAAAGATCCAAGATACTGAGAGGGAGGGTGAATCAGTATCTCCTTAAAAAAAATTATCAGATACCATCCAATAATTCCAATGTAAACAATAGCAGAAATAAATAAAAGCATTAACACAACATGAGATCAGAGAACACAAGAACACCAAAATTTTTACGTGGAAAACCCAAAATGGGAAAAACCACGGTGAGGGTTAGCTCACAATATTATATAATCGGTTATTGGATATTACAAAAATGGGTGGCTGACTGTTAAGACTCATTGTCCAAAAACAAAGGCTCACTACCTACAAAATAACAATGATTGAATGGCTTTCAGCCAGAAAATGAATTGACGAAGTACACCTAATGAACGCAAATTCAGTTCTAAATAAATCTTAATAAATGGACTTAACACATTTCATCATGTTCGCACTGCTCCACTTCATCACACAACTTCTTCAAAAATTGTCTATTATATATACCCAATCTCTTCGCAAGCATCAATTAGGTCATCATAATTAGATGCACTTCTCATTTACCAAAAATACCACCTGTCGACCTCAAACTTTGAAAAATATAGCCCACACGTTCAACAAGTCAACACATACCTAAAATAGGTCGTACATATATCTACATAACAAAACTATTTTTCACCTTTACACAATTACCAAAGAATTCGGCTAGGAGTAGACTTCAAACCAAAAAGAAGAAACATCCTATACAAGCACCGAATACATGAAATCTTGAATGTACATGCTCCCAACATCTACAAACCATTTCCCAAAGTTGCAAGCAATAGTGATCACCAGAAAAACAAATGCAAATCAAAATACCGAAGGATTTAAGCAAAATACCCATTCAAATACCAGACTAGAATACTGGAGTAACTTTAGTCTTGATCTTGCAGTTGCAACTCATATATCATGGTGACATCAATGACAAACAAAAAGTAACAAAATGAGATGTTCTTCTTCATTTTTCCAATAGAAGGCCCCTCAAGGTCTTCTTCACTAAGCTCTTGTGAAGAAAAATTCATCAATATTGCAAAGATCAAAGGCAAAGCCAAGGTATCATCTACCAAATTGAACATGCACTTTACCAGAGTGTCATGTGCCAATCGGGTGGGAGAAGAATGAGGCACCCGAGAGTCATTACCAACCTCATCAAGAGGGGTAGTGAAAAACTTTGGATATGCAAGGGTCGCCTCCATCACAAGGATGGCGTAGGCCAAAATAAAACCAAATTTCAAAGAAGGTGAGCCCTTCTTCCAACCTCCACTCACAATGAGGTCATCCTCTAGCTTGTGCTTCAACAGAGGATGCAAAATCACCATAGAAGAAGCATAAAAAAAGGAGAAAGAAGACAAAGCTACAATAGACACCACTTTTGTATTCGGCATGTATATGGGTTGAGAGAATGGAGGGATATCTAGGAGGTACATTGAGAGATGGGGTTCCATGGAGATAGAGATGAAAACTTGCACCCTTTTCGGGTGGGCACCATCAAGACCCATCAGAGGAGCCAAAAGCAAAAAGGAGGTGATGGGAATTGAGGCATAAATGGTAAGAGAAGGTGGAACAACAACAAAGGATGCAGAGATAGATGCTATTGGCTCCCCCTCCATCATTTACAAGGTGATGTGTTCAACGGCTAAAGCCTTTCGTCTACGCTTGTGTGCACAACAAGCCAGTTATGTTGGCTGCAGGCACTTGAAGATGCGACCTAAGAAGAGACCAGAGGTTGCTACTCAACCATAGGAGTATCGTTCACAACCATTTCCAATGGAAGGATGGTCTCCTTGGCAGGATCAAGAGGAGGAATCATAGGAGTAGAAGCAACCATAGGAGGAGAAGCCAAAACAAGTGCCTCAATGGAAGGTCTCTTCCCATTCTCTACCTTAGGGGCAGGTGGAAGAATAGTAGGAGGCCATGAGGGCTTAGAATATTGAAAAACCCCATGAAAATACTTCCCCCTACCATAGAAAGTGGTACATGGTATCGTGGGTAGCATAGGAAGCTAAAAAACCTAAGGCTTCAATTTTTGCCATGCGGGCACTATCGCACTTCCCATGCAAGGCACAAGAGCGGGAGTTGAAGATGACACAACATGATGAGAAGCAAAAGCTGATGAAACTATAGAAATGAAAGGATAAGTCTTTAGAGTGCAAGAAAGCTTCCCCTTTCCCTTGGACGAGGTAGAAGAGGCAACTTGTTGTTGCACTATCATAAAGACTTCAATAGAGATAGCATGAGGATACACTAGGTAACTAGCCTTCGACGTTGAGCCCCTAGTCTTATATTTAACATAAGCCTTATATAAAAAAACTCACCTAGGAGGTAGAGGTTCGACTGAGGCAATTCAAAAGTGATCCAATGAGAAGCCCCCACGTGACACTAGTGATTTATAGTTAGTGTCATGCACTACACACACAATTCCTTCATGGGTGAAATTTAAGCATTTATGGACTATAGAGACAATGCCATTCATAGAGGCTAGCTACAAAATGCCTATCCTAACTTTGAATAGTTCATACTTTGGGATCACAACAAATGAAACATCAACAACCTTGGGTCCTACCAAATTGATAAAGAAATAGTGCCCATAGGGGCAACAAGGAGTCCATCGTGGGTATGAAGAGTGGTCTTCAACTCTTTGTATTGCTCCTTATGTAAACTATTTATAAACAAAGTCTCCTCCATTATCACATTAATCGAACTCATCAAATCAACTAAGATGACAGTTATGACGTTTCCATCAATCTAGGCAGGAAGGTATAGTGGAGAAGGCTCCTTATTAAGAGGCTCATCATGCAAGGCTAATGTTATATCAAGTGTAGCACTAATTTTTTTGGGGGGAGGGATACGTGTGAATGAAACCACGTTCATGTACTCAAGTGGAACTAATTCAGAAGATGTAGAATATTGTGTTTAGCAGACAGTGACCTACCTAGATTTTGTTTTTGAATATTCAAGAGTCCTTCTAACTATGTATCTAGGGGTCATAGATTGGGTCACAAATTTGTAAGCTTCATGACACACAAATCTACAACACACCTAGGAAACAAGAGAAAGATTCCCCAATACCAAGAAATGAAAAAACAAGGATGTTCACGTTGGGTTCACCAAAAATGTAGAGTAGTGGAATTTGTCACCCCCAAGACTCTAGGTCATGGGAGATCCCTAAGGAGTGAACTGCCCTAAACTACCTTAGGTTATTTGATAGGTTGAGAGAGAGGTTGAAAAGGAAGGGAAAACGTAGCACTATTTCCCTTCTCCTAAAAAGATGTGTTTCCAAAATCAGGTGAATCGGCCACAAAGGTTTTAGACTGCAAACTAGATAGCTCACTATTTTGACGATGGAAGCATGGGAACTAGACTCCAACGCGCCACACTAGGGTCTCAGGGATGCGTTGGCCCTGTATGAACAAAGCAGTGATTAACTATCAAAAAACACATAGGGCCTATTTATGAACCGACTGTTGAGGTTTTACAGTTTGATAGAGAAAATACATAAAGCAGAAAACACAACAAGAATAATACTAGAAAGCTATTCTAATACAAAAGTTACAAAGAATGAGTAGGAAAAGATACCATTCCACTCGTGAATTATTTCTTTGGTTGTCTTTGAATGGACAAACCTAGGCCCACACACACAAAAAGAGAAAAGAATTGGGTTGTGTTTTAAGGTCTACCACAGTTAGAACCCTATATTGGTGTTCCCACCTCCATGGATAGCCAAGATGCCACAATATAGAGAAAATCGATAAAGATAGAATAGAAAGGACACTATAAAATAGAGTTCAAAGATAGTATAAATGCTACTCTATAAGACACAATGATGCAAGTAAATAAAAAGAGCAATATCACCTTCCCTTCTACTAGCACTCAAGGCTGAGAGGAGAAGATGATGAGAGATAATGTCTTTCCAAGAGAATGGAGCTTCGTAGACCCTACATAAAAAATGGTGTTGCAATAAGATAGCACTATAGAGTCCAAGAAGAGAGCTTGTAGCAACAAGAAGAGGCGAGAATGATCAAGAAGAGAGAAAGAGATGAGAATTAGCAAGAGACATCAAGAGAGTGAAAATAATTAGCATGAGGAAGTGAAAGAATGAGTTTGAATCAACAAAAAGGAGGTAAAGGGATGATTTTCACTAGTCAAGACCTGATAGAGGACATTACCTTTGTGGCCAACTAGGAAACGCAATGCTTCTATGAATCTCAGAGGCAGGAACATATCAGGATGATAGCATGATGCATGGAAATTCACATGGCGTGCACTCGGCCCCAACAAATATTCCTCCACTGATGCAAAATCTAAGGCTATTTGGAAGGAATGGGTAGACAATGGCGGGATTTGCATCATCAAACTTATAAATTATAAAGGGTAAAACAATGCAAATTTGTGCCATTATAGATTCCAAAATTTCATCTATGAAGGTTGATTGTAATGTGTTTTCTTCATTTTGAAAGTAATAGAAATTGCTTTCTTCCCAAGGTGTGAGAAGAACATCTATTCTTTGGTTAAGAACACATTCACTGCTTTGAATAATATGGATAAAATGTTTACATATAAAAAATGTTTACACTCTTGAAATTTTGCATAATATAGATAAAATTGCTTTCCACTTTTGGATACACAATGTTTACATTCTTCATGCTTTGCATAAGTTGTATAAAAGTACTTTTCACTTTTGCATACACAATGTTTACATTCTTGAAGCTTTGCATGAGTTGGACAAAAGTACTTTTTGATGAATAGGTAGCTATCTATATTAATTCAAATATAAAGATACATATTCACAAAAAAAGGGTGGGTGGTAGAAAGGCACACCCCAACAGTCACATGGGAAATGCCGAGAAAATTAATAGATTACATGGGCTAAGCCCAGAAGTCCAAAAATAACAAAGATAAAAAGGCCATTAAGTAGCTAGAGTAGTGCCAGCAGAGCCAGGAGTGTCTCTGTCATCCAAATTTTTCCCCCATACATCAGCAGGGTTTGGACTGACATCAGGAGGAGGACCCCAACCATCATCAGCATCTTTTTTCTCTTTATCTTCTTCCTCACACTCGGGCGAGATTGCAAGTGCCATACGTGGGAACACTTTACCAATAACTGGACACCCAGAGCTAGAAGCAAGAGGATCATCATAGGGCCACCTGAAACCACCATTGTCACTCCCTAAAGCACCACCAGAAGGCCACCCCTGAGTAGCCTGCGGTGGAGGAGAGCAGTTTCGCCGAGGCGTGCGAGAATCCCATCGAGGCGAGGGTGGGGAACAAGGATGCACAGAGCCACTTCGCTACCAGCCCCTAGAGGGTGACCGGCCGCGAGAAGAGGTGGGTGAAGCGGGGACCCGAGACACAGTACAAGGGGCATTACCCCAGTGGTCCAAGAGAACCTAGAGGTGAACAACCTCAAGTGCAACTTTGTTAGCTTGCACTTGAACCTGTAAAAGCACATTAGATCAAATCATAGCTTTAGCATATAAAAATACATGTCTATCCATTTGATAATGTGAAAAAATGCAAGTATTTCTATCCTTCCAAATATTGAAGAGAATTTCCACCCTGAAAGTGTGCCAAAGCTAGGTGAATTTTGCAGGAATTTTGGGAGAATCTCCAAGCAACACCATATGCCAGGAGAAATTTTTTGGCCAAAAGGGCCAAAAAAAGTCATGAATCCAAGTCCAAAGTTGCTGAGCTCTAGGACAAAACCAGAAAATATGCTTAAAATTCTCAGCTTGGCCACAAAAAGGGCAGTGAGGGTCTTGGACCCCCAGGTGAATCAGCCGAGAACCCACAGGCAAGCCCTGAAAAAGAATACACCAGGCAAAGTGGGCAAGCTTCAGCTCAATAGTTACAGACCAAGTGGTAGAAAATATTTTATGCCAGACATGAGTAGAAGATTGAAGAAGCCATTTTTGGTTCAAACTCAGAATCATAGGAAAATGTGGTGAGAGCCACCTATAACCAATTCAAGGCTTGTAATTCCTGAAAGGGGTGTCTGGATACCACTTCCAGTCTTTCCACCAAGGTTTGGTCCCATGAATTCCAACCTTATGAAGCATTTCAGCAGGAATGGCATTCACCAGACCATCATAAGTAGCACGGTCCTGGTTATGAAGCTTGTATTGGGCATGAAAAGCATCCCACGACATGATACGCATGGTTGGTCTGGAAAAAATTTATTGCAAGGTCTAAATACCCTTCTTGTGAAATTGAGCACCTTAAGCCCTAGCGACTTAGCTAGCAGTTGACCATTGCTAGCAAAAAGAGGCGACCACCAACATTGTGCTGGTTAAGAGAAATCCCATTCTGAAAACCAGAGCCAGCCCAACGAAGCCAAGGTTTGACAACTTCTTAGTCCCGCCAGATACTTTTGGCCACAAAAGTCCCAACAATCTGGACTGGTTCATTCATGACCAAAAGGGTTTGAAAGTCAATCCCCTTCCAGGTAGGTCTATGAACAAGGAAGTTGGATTGAATACTATGCCTGAGAAGAATTTTTCAAGCCTCGCCCCTAGTAAGGGCACGAATAATCCATTTAACACATAGAGCAGTCCCTTGTCGTTGGGTAGAAAGTAACCCGAGGCCTCCTGAATCTCTGGGAAGACAAAAAAATTCCCAAGCCACACGATGAAACCCTCTGTGAGTTTCAGAGGAGGCCCAGAGGAAATCACGAAGCAGCTTTGGAGGGGGGCCAGCAAGAAGAATAATAAACATGGGTAGCCTCCAGGATTTTGGAACACACCTGGAATTTCCCTGCTAAAGAGAGGGGCTTAGTAACCTAATAAGTAAGCTTCTGCTCAACTCAGGAGAGCACGACTTGCCAAAGCTCAGCTTGAGACACCTGAAAGGCAAAGGGAATGCCCAGAAACCGAAAAACTTCACCAGGCCCAATCTATTTCCAACCATACTATTGCAGCCACTGCGGTGAGGACAAGATAGATTGTCAGTAACACAAAGTTTTATGCCATTGGATGGCAGAGTTAGAGGCAAGACAGAAGGTATTAAGGCACTCAAGAGCCACCGCAATGGAATCTTCATCCTCCAGAAGGGAGAGGAATGATTCATCAACAGAATGGCCATTAACAAGCTAAGCCTCAGAGTTGGGCAGAGAAATACCCTTGACATGTCGCTGGGAAACCGCATTGGCCAAAAGATAGCCAAAACCCTCGACTGCAAGCACATATAAAGAGGGGGCTAGCGGGCACCCTTTCCTAATGGAACGAAAGAGTCCAAAGGCAGAGGATTGACGACCATTAATGGTGATACAAGTTGAGGCATCCGCAAAGAGCATTTGAACAGATTGAATGAAATTGAGCCCAAAACCCAAGGCTTGCAGCATAGCAAGAATAAACGGCCATTCAATACGATCATAAGCCTTGGCAAAGTCAATCTTAATGAACATAGCTTTCTGGTTTGAGCGGCTGGCCCATTCCATGCCTTCCCAAACAGCAATGATATTATCCAAAATAAATCTAGATTTTATGAACCCAGTTTGTTTTAGGTGCATGATCTGAGGTAGAAGATGGTGGATTTTAAGAGCCAGAGCCTTGGCGATAATCTTATAGGAGACATTAAGAAGTGTGATTGGTCTCCAATTACAGATGTCTTTTGGGTCACCTGGTTTAGGTATGAATTTTATGTTACCTTTATTGATTAAGTTACCCAGGGAATTAGAGTGAAAATCTTCTAAGTTAAGCAGATCATGCCCAATATCGTCCCACATGGCTTTGTAGAATTCACAAGGGAATCCATCAATTCTCGGGGCTTTGGCATCAGCCATGGAGTAAACAGCCTCTTTGAGATCATCAACTAATAAAAGTTGATCACAAAAAATTTTCTAAGCTGAAGAAAGCTTATTTGGCACAATAGCAAGGCAATCCTGAAGGGCTTACTGTCACACAGGCGTGACTTCCTGTGCAGTGAAAACTTGCTCATAATGACGCACAAAGGCCTGGAGAATATCAGGTAGCTCAGAGAGCACCTTAGCACCATCTTTTATTTTTTTAATGCCCAGGGATGAGTGTCTAGCACGCAGAGCCAAGAAAAACTCTTTGGAGGCACGATCACCAACTTTTAGTCAGTACAACCGGGCTTTGATTTGCACTCCTCGAGCAGCATAGTTGTCAGCAATTTGTTTCTTGTGCCTTATCTCCACCACCCTGACTTGTAAGGAAGGAGAAAAGGGGTTGGCCACCAAAGCCTCAGAGGTAGCACAAAGGTTAGCGATGGTAGTCTCATAAGACCGTCAGCAAAAAATAGCCAGTTGGCACCCATAAATGCGCAAAAATCTAGCCATGCGGATGATAGCCTCATTCCACCAAGAAATCTAGCTTGTATGATGAGCTAGTCTGCACTCCAAATTCCAAACTCTGCAAATGTGGGCCAGGGTAGGTTTGTGACAGAGTAAAGACGTGTTTAAAAAAAATGAGTTTTACACGTACTAGGTTGTCGAGTCTCCCATTCAATGCAAAAGGAAATGGGGAAATGATCTGAAAAAGTCACATCCACTTACGGCTTAACCAGGAGAGAAGAGTTGTCAAATGAGAAAAAAGATTGCACTAAGATCATGGCACAATCAAGGCGCTTAAATATTTTGTCAGAACCGGCTCGGTAATTGCACCAAGTGTGCCAGAGAGAATGAGAATGGTGGCGACCAATATTGGGATCAAATAGCCCCAATTTATTGCGCATGTAAAACCATGCCTCCCTTTCCCCAGCTGTCCATCTGAATGGCAGAGTACCATCTTTTTCATATGCCATTTCAACTATATTGAAGTCCCCACGGAGTAACTAGGTAGCAACTGGTAAAGAATCAATAATCCAACGCCAGAGCAAAGAGTGTTCCACAGCATCATTAGAAGCATAGACATTAATAATCCCAAAAGAATGATTATCAATGTTAAGAAGGATCCAGACAAGCTGATGAGTGGGATCAGACCCGTGGTCAACTATAGAGGAGTTCCACCATGGGGCCAAAAGGATGACAGGCGCTCTGCCACGCCTAGCATTGTGGGTAGTACAAAACATTTTACTGGCTGGCCAAATAGAACGACTAGCCACGACAAGCAGAAAACCAAAAATTTTAACTTCTTGAAGACAAAGCACTTCAACACCAGAATACTTGCACAAGGTATTCCTGACAGAATACTTTATGGAGAGGTCTATCAGACCTCGAACATTCCATGAGAGGAACTTCATGAGTGAAACTCCTCCATGTTTTCGAAACTCGATTCCTCTTCATTTAGAGAAGAGAAATGATTCTGTAAAAATTCTACCAGAACTAATCCAATCTAAATGGAAGGGGAGGATATCCTCCATTTTTCATGAACATATTCCCCTTCTTCCCTAGGAGGGGAAGGGTTGTGAGAATTCCTGTGAGCTCCTATCACAGGAGAAGCCACATTCAGCTGTGAAGCCACATTCGGCTATGTTAACATGATAGCAGCCGACCGAGGCATATCATTTGGCCTAGGCTACTACGAAACATAATCAGCTCCAACCGGAGCTTCATTCCCCTTCACATAAGGGTTTGAAACATCTTTCACTGGCTCAGAGGTCACAGGGCCTAACCCAGAACCAGTGGACTTATTCTTTCGGTTTGTGACCATAGTCCATTTTGCATTAGGTTTGGCAGCAGATGTAGTTGTCGAACAACGCTTTTCAGCATCTTGGGGCGGAGAAGGTGTACGAGGCACTGCTAAAGGGAAATCCTTTATCTTTCAGTCTGCAGACTAACACCTATAGCACGTGTTGGGCAGATTAAAATAGGTGACCTTCTGGGTGTGACGGAAATCTCCAATTTGAATATTAATGGAGTGTTTTAAATCTTTGGAAAGGTCAACTTCCACACAAACCCTCTTTTGGGGGTGAGCCTGAAAGAACCTATCTAGCTCAATGCAAATAACCCTCCCTAGGGAGGAGTCTATACTATTCAAAAAAGGCACACAAGGAAAAGGTAGACCAGGAAATTCAATCCAGACTGGGACCCACAACTTGGTGTCATCTGAGATAGCAAAGTCATGAGTCCAAGCTTGAAAAACTAATAGAGAGGACTAGACATACCAAGGCCCATGGCTTAAGATGTCCTGCACATGATTGACCTCCGCAAAGCGGAACAAAAAGAAACCCTTGGTTAAGTTTTGGACCATATTAAGGCGGACCCCATGAGGGACCCAAGCCTTGTTAACCCAATCTTTAAGCACATTTTCAGGGGGAGTTCTCCCAACAAAATACCCAACAAGGGTGTACTGCTCAAGCCATTTATAGGCAATATCAAAATCCGGTAAAGGAAAAACCACATCAGTTGGTGAATCAAAGCACTTACCTCGTGAAAGACTTTCAAAACAAATTTCTAGGGACGTTTGTTCAGAGGAGGAGGAGGCATTGATTATTGTCGTCGAGCCGATAACACCAGTAAGAACTGCTGGGTTAGAGCCGGTTGAAGGCATGTTAAAACAAGAAACCGCAGTAAATGCAGCCGTACAGCTTTCCTACGCAGGATGTGCAGTATGACACAAAGGGGTGACCGCAAAAAACACAAAACCCTCAATAAAAGTACTTTTCATTTTTGCATACACATTGTTTACATTCCTAAAGCATTGCATAAGTTTTATAAAAGTACTTTTCATTTTTGGGCACACAATGTTAGTATCTTACCTTTCTAAGCATGCCAAAAAAGGGTTCATCAACAAGCATGTTAGTCATTCTCCCAACATCTCTCCCACTTATGAGAATGTTTTAGTAAAAGAGAATACAATAGTGTACAATCATGATAATCAAATTTCATCTTCTCCCAATATCTCCTATTTGTGAAGAAGATATTTTGGTGTTAGAAGACCCAACCAATGAAAGTTATGAGAATCATATTGGTTTCTCTTCCCCTACCTCTCCCACTTGGGAAGACATTGTTGGATGAAAGGATGAGATCATTGACACATCCCATAATATCACTTTTCCTATTTCTCTTATTTGTGAGAATGATTTGATACAAGAGAATACCATCATTGATAAGCAAGACAATCCAACCATTGATAACTCCCCTACTTGTGATGAAGTTATTTTAGAATATCCAACCATTGAATGCCATGAACATCTATTTTTTTGCTCTCCTAAAAACTCTCCTACTAGGGAAGATATCATGGTGCAAGAAAATGACAACATTGACACATATCTTTCAAACAATAGTAATGTGGCTTCTTTAGATAAAAATGATGAAGTGACATTAGACTCCCTTTCACTAAGAGATCATGAAAATAAGGATAATCCTTTTGAAATTATGCACATTATATATCCCTTGAAGTGATCTTTTGAGCCACTTCTTACCCTTTATCCACCCTCACATAAACCTCAAGTTCAAAATAAGTGTGTGCTTATCTTAGGGCCACCTAAAAAGAAACCATTAGTTGTAGGAGATATCTTGAGCTTTACAAGGAAAATTGATAGTAACAATGTTTTGCAACAACTAAGTTACAATACCATTGCTCATACATATAATACAAGGAACAATAGGCAACCACAAATAACTCCTGCTTCATTGCCATTACCTCAACTATATCTCCCACCTGCACCTAATATCTTGCAGTGTAGTGAAAAGGAGTATGATCTTGTGGAATAGCTTAAAAACACTCCTGCTAAAATATCCTTGTGGGATTTTATTGAAGCCTCACCTATTTATCATAGTATGCTTCAAAATTCATTGCAACAAGTTGTGGTTTCCCCTAGTGGAAATCCAAATTATATAGAATCATAATTCAAGGAATGAATGTTGACATTGTTTTCCACCAAAGTGAATTACCTCCTCTGGAAGTATGAAAATAAAATGAAGCTTTCATGATAATAGTTATACATAATTAGGTAGGGATAAAGAGAAGCCTTGTTGACAATGGCTCAGCCCTTAATGTGTGTAGCATAAACCTTTTGGACAATATTGGAGAAGAAAAAAGCCAAATTCAACCTGACTCTTTATCTATTTGTGCATTGATAACATAGGAAAACAATCGCTTGGTGTGATCACATTACCTATTACAGTTGGAAAGGCTACATTGCAAACTCCTATTCATGTCATGCCCAATAATATTTCATCTAAACATCTTTTGGGAAGACCTTGGATTCATGCAATGAATGGGGTGCCTTCTACTCTTCATCATAAAATGAAATATGTCTACAACAACAAAGTGTATACAATCAAATTTGACCCTAAACCATAAAGTCTGCGCATTGAGAAATACTAGGAAAATACTTTGAAAACATTGACACCAACTACACAAGTGGAACACATGTAAGAGAAAGAAAAAGAAAAGCATGTTGAATAAGTTACAAAATTATTGGATGATGATTGGGGTTCCTTAAATTTTACACCTACATTCATGGGCGAATACAAGATCATAACAAAAATTTGAAAAGGGAAAAGAACTAGTGGTAATGTAAAAAAAAAATTGGAAGAACCTTCAAAAGCATCCACTTCAACCACTTTAGAAGAAAAGACAACATACACAAAAAAAATTGATGAAGTTGATTATGAACAACCACCAAATCTGAAAGAAATGGAAAAAATTTATGGAAGAGGTTATGAACTTATGAATAAAGTTGGTTATAGTGGAAAAGGATGTGGTAACATTGACACCAACTACATAAGTGGAACCCTTGCAAGAGAAAGAAAAATAAAATCATATTGGAGAAGTTACAAAATTATTGGATGATGATTGGGGTTCCTTAAATTTTACACCTACATTCATGGGCGAATACAAGATCATAACAAAAAAAAATTGAAAAGGGAAAAGAACCACTGGTAATTTCAACACAAAATTTAGAAGAACCTTCAAAAGCATCCACTTCAACCACTTTAGAAGAAAAGACAACATACACAGTTCAAAATTTGATGAAGTTGATTATGAACAACCACCAAATATGAAAGAAATGGAAAAACTTTATGGATGAGGTTATGAACTTATGCAAAAACTTGGTTATAGTGGAAAAGGATGTGGTGCTAGAGAACAAGGTATCTATGTCCCTATAGATCCTAACACACAAGAAACCACTAGTGGTCTTGGTTATTTCCCTTCAAAAGAAACAAAAGCATCTAAAAATCCTTCACTTAATACCAACACTATTACAAAAGATTCTTCCAAGACAACTTTAACTTTGTTGCATCCTGAACTAATAGATACTGTATGTGGGAATATCTCATTAGATGTGCATAAAATTGATACCTTTTCTACTCATTATAATCAATAACATTAGTTGTTGCTCCTTGTCATGTGGCGGTTGTAGTATCATAGTATATTCACTACCATGCATGAGGGTATAAACTTGGCTTTATGCAATCATATTTTCTTTTTGCAAGGAGCAACATATCATCATCCATTTCTGGCTCACCTATTACCCTTGGTGGGCAAGGGGTTAGGTAGCGTTGTCCTAGTATGGCACTTGTCATTGCCTCTTTTGGGATATTTGACCGCCTTCCATATATATATATATATATAAGAGCAAGCTTGGGATGTAGATGACATGCCCTAAGTTGGCTCGTGTGTGACATGCTTTCTTTCTATGTTATCTTTAGCATTGAATTTTGGGGTCAACTCCTTTTTTATGACATATCTTCATTTGGAAACATATGCTTGAAATAGGGTTTTCCAAATAAGCTCTCATGTCTTCTTTATTGTTAGCATTGATCATTTTCTAATTTAAAGTAAATTTCTCACAACAAGGTGTTAGAAATTTATTTAAAGTGGGGGCATACATTGACATTATCATTTTTAAATTTGTGACTATATCTTATGTTGTCTTATCCTATTTGCATTTTTTTCATAGGTGCTTAGCATAACATAGCTTGTTAGGCCTTATGAAGCTTGAAGTTCATGTTTTGTTTTGTGGTGCCTTATTGAAGTTATTAGAGGTATAGCTTTGGTATGGTATGGGATTCTAATAAGATTCTTTCATTTTCCACCCTTGGGGGCTCACCTAGTGGACAACCAAAGTTCCATTAGCCTGTGTGAGTGCGTGTTGTTTGCATAGTGGACAACGAGTTCCACTTGTGAAAATTTTTGGACAAATAGTTGAGGCCTGATCCACATCAAGTTGGATAGACTATCGAGGCTTGATCCACCTCTTTTTTTTTCTTTCTTTTAGTCTTTTACATTATATGTTCCTGTATCTTGTCTTGTTGTTGCATATCATACATCTTGTGTGTGTCCTTGTGTGCTTATGTTGGTTTTCCATAGGATCTTGACCTTGAGGGTTTGGCCACCTCCTTGATCTTTGTCATCCTATCTTGCTAACATTCATACTCTTGGACCCATTTTGACATGTTTCTTTTTACTTTAGTGTGAGCTTGGAACAAGGTCATCCTTTCACTAAACTGGGGGTTAAATGTAGCACGTAGAAAAATGTAACCCTTTACATTTTCACACTTGTTTGGGCCCTCCTAGTTAAATTGTACTTAATAATGCCTTGATTTAGTGTTATAAAATGTACCCCTTCCATTTTCACACTTATTTAGGGACCCCTTAATTAATTGAGCTTAATTATGCCTTAATTGGCCCTATAATTCATTTACAATCCCATTTAATTATATTTTCTAAAGGGGAAACCCGACATTAATTAATGCCAATACATAACACTTTACATTGAGCAATGTGTGTTCCAAGAATTAGGGCATGGGACCCATTCACCCATGGGTGAATGGATCCTCCCTAAGCCTTGGAACCCATTTTTTAATATGTTTTTTGGTGGTATTTTTTATGATCCTAAATTCAAATTTTAAAGGTCAACTTGTAATGTCTAAACTTCAGGAAATTAAGGATAAATGTCTATAAATACAAGGTTATTTTATCAAATTAAGATTAAATTTCAAGAGCACAATTGAGAGAATTTTCACAAGAGAAAATATTATTGTTAAGATCATTCAAGAGCAGATTTCTTCATTATTCAAGATCTCAAGTATCATGTCAAATTCCTTTGCAATTATGCATGTTTTTGGAGCTAACATTGTGATGTAGGTTTCAAGATCTAATTCAAGCATTCAAGTCAAAGATTCCAAGAAATATTTAAGCATCAAGATCCACATCAATTGAAGACATTTCATGCAAGATCGGCATCAATATTTTAGTCCATCAAAGGTTCATCCAAGGGTTTGGTGAGTTGCAACATTCAGTTGTTCATTCATCATTCCTTTCATGCTATTTCATTTCATTCCTAGGTTTAATTACCAAAATAGGGTTTGACCAAGGCAAACCCCCATTCACCCAAAAACAAACATTTTTCCCTCTCTTTGTGTGTTGCAAATTTGCAGGATGAAGAAAAGTTGATGATCTGAAAAGAGCAAAATTGAAAAGTTGCATTTGTTATCACATTTGTTGTCATCTCATGAAAACTCAGATCCAAAATTTATTTCTGATTGCTCGATTGTGAAGCCCAAAGAATTTGGATATATAAACACAGGAGCAAAGGACCCATAAACCAATTTTAGAAAGCTCAACAAAGACCCATTTCCAATAGGCAAATGAGTCCTCAGATAGCCTCCAAAAACATCATTTTATAATAGGTGCACAACATTTCCCCTTATGCGATCTTCATCAAATAAACTATTTTTGTTCATATTATGTTTCATCTACAAAATCCACTCTTTACATGTCATGAATGAGTGCATTTGGTATTTTTAATCTTTCTCCCAAAACACTTGTTCAGTCATTTCTGTCAAAAAATTTCCTTAGGAAACTTTGCAATGATTTTTGATATAAGTTTTAAGTGTCCTCCACTCATCTATATATTTTGCATTAAATAAATTGTGTCTGATAGCTCTATGTTTAATCTACTTCTAGATCTGGTCTTACATTTCAATTTTGAGTTGATTTGCTATTTTATTTTCATCTCCCAAAAGTGTTGTTTAGTCCACACACACATAAAGGAAATTGAAAGATTACTCAAATGATTCACTCACCTAAGGGTTGAAAGTGGATTTTAACTTGAGGGATCTCATTTCCTGAATGAAATAGAATAATAGATAGGTTCACTCATCCCATTTTAACCTTTATATTTATAGTCATTTTGGTGAAATATCTCAAATTTAGTATAAAAACTCATGTTTTTGAACCCTAACCTATTTTTCAATGTTTTACACCAAAAAATGGAGAAATTGATAAGAGACTAGTGATTCTCTTCTACACTTGAGAGGGGAAGCTCCCTCATATGATAAAACTTAAGAATGGCTTGTTACCTAATGAATATGTCTCCCATTTCAAATCTTGTTGAGAAAACACCTATAAATGTATGGGGAGAAGAAATAATTCGGCGATATGTATCTTTGAGTCTTTGGTTACAAGGAATATGAACATATGCCTAGGAAGAAGTGGTATATGTTAGATAATAAGTATATTAAATATTTATTCATTGGCTATTACATTAGTGTGAAAGAATACAAGCTTTGGGATCTTGCGGCTAAATTATTTCTACAAAAAATTGTTATCTTTAGAGAAGTTAAACATTTTGAAGCATAGCATTGCAACCACAAAAAAATGAAAATGATGGTGTCTACTACTAAAGACACATGGGACTTAGTACCTTTGTCTAATAGACAAAAACTATTGGATATAAATGGGTACATTCAAAAGAAATAGAGTTTCAAATAGAAGTGTTGAGAAGTACACTATATTCCTCCTAGGAATGGGAAGATCTTGTGCTTATACCTTTGCTTGTATTTCTTCCCAATGGAAGGAATATTGTTTGGTGAGCTTGGACCATATGATTCAACATTTAGTTTTAAGCATTCACCATTGGTGGGAGAGATTGAAATTTGAAGTGGGTTTCATAGTCTCTCTTCTTTTATCTATTCTTGGAGGGATTTTTTCCTCAAATCCGGTTTTATCCTTCTTATCCTTTTCAAGGGACTATCTAGTTGCCTCCTTTGGCTCTCTATTTAGGGGGATTCTCTATCTCTTCTTGGTGTTGTATTATTTATAGATGGAGGTTTCCCTTGAATGAGGTCATATCCTTCCTATCTATTTGACAGATACATTTCATACATGGGTACCTAACATGGCTCTACATATGTTAGGACCCATTTAAATCCTTCTTTCTATACCCACCTAAGCTACAATTATGGGGGGGGTTGTTGCATCATTTTTTTCTCATTCAGTTAATTACTTTATTGTATGTTATGCACCTAGGATAGGATAAGCTTACTTGGGTAGGAATCTATTTGGGTAGGTATTACTTACATCATGTGACTTGTATTTTCCTAGTTTGGTGGAGATGTGCAGACATTTGACTACATCTCCTATTAACCCACATTGGTTGTACAATCACATCTCTTGGTGGTGTAACATATATATCCATCTATTTATATATTTATTGATCTTTTGATCTATTTGGCTTGCCTTAATATATAGTTCAAATCATTTATTTTTGGATCAATTGCCAAAAATCTTCCTAAAATATTCCTTATC
>VDFB02182984.1:0-21158 GCA_007258455.2 Sequoia sempervirens | reverse complement strand
GAATTCAATACATATAAAAATAACACATATTATAAGCAAAGAGACAAATGTATGTATATATCATATAAGAAAATATATGTACATATCATATAAGAAAAATGTAAATTAAATATCATCAAATGTCGAATACTAAATATCAACAAATAAGCAAATGTATGTATATCATATAAGCAAATGTAAGTTAGAGATCATCAAATCTCAAATACTAAATATCATCATGTATAAGCAAATGCATGTAGTAAAGATCAAAAATATAGTGTGCATGGCCTAATATGAATGTCTACTCCTAGTCGAATGGCCATCTGAATGAGAATGGTCCTGCTTTGATGGATGTGCTGAGCCCTACAAATAAAATTGTGTACAAGATGTGTTAAATACATATAATTTATATTAAATAAATTTTATGAAAGTTATTTTTAAATGAACTTGTATTTTTAAATATCAATCTAAATCAATGCATACATAAATATTGCATGTACATATACACGTGTGATTATATAAAAATGAAAAACTCACATGTCCACTGGCAGCAGATTCATCCACATAGTCACATCGATCATGCACACGATCTGGACCAAGGCTAGGAGTGATATGAGGTATGTCCACCTATAACAATATATATACATATATATATCAACTTATATGAATATCTAGTTAAAAAAAATTAAAAATAATGAAAAAAGAATTGAAACATGCACATGCACACATACATGAATATCATCTGATATCGGATGACCTAAGTCCTCTGAAACAGTTGCCTCCACCATATCCACCAAACGGTCAAGCGACGAATCAACATCTGCATCCATTTGATCTATCCCATGTCGTGCCAAAAATGATGAATGTAGAGGACTATGAAGGTGAGATGGCATTGATGATGATGAACCAAAACCAATCAACATATCTGTAAAACCCATAGTCTGTGCAGCTGCTGAATGAACTATAGGTGGATCCCGATGCACACTAGTGCTTGGCTGAGAGTGATGGGATCCTGGAACTGAACAACCTTTGCATCTCAAATGATCTCTAACATGCTCTATACTGATCCCATTGTCTGATGCAATGTTGGCATATGCCTCCAATAGGTCCTCAGCCAAACAATGCAGAGTCATGCATGACATATCTCCTATAAGTGCATCAAGTTGTGTAGGAGTAGGGATGTCGGCCACTGTAAAAGGATCCATGGTGGTCCACTATGCTGAAAATGGCGTGGATCGTGAATTTTTGGACATCAAATACTGACCTAAACGATCATCAAATATCCTAGTGGTGGCAGCCGCAATGTCACCTATAGTGTCAATTGCTTCCTTTTGGGAAGCAATGACAACCTCATCTGCTATGGGAGCTAGAGCTGGGGTGAGAGCAGGAGACCTCTCACCAACCAATACCCTAAGCATTGGGGGTGTTCTATTTGCTCGATGATAGGTAGGCCTATAAGCAATCCTGCCACGCCCCTAACCAAGATATGGTGGAATGTCTAGGTAGTTAACTTTGAGGCCCAAATGGACCTCAGCATACAACTATTGAAAAAAATACAATGGAATCTGGTCATTGTTTGGGTATAGACCATGTGCTGCAAGAAATCATGGGTAGATCAATGAGGCCATAGCATGATCGACACATCTAGTGACCTGGTATCCCCTAACCTTACGCACATTTTGATAAAATGGAAAACAAGTGGCTTTTATCATTTCTTTGGTGACACTATCCTGTATTTGTTTAAGGGGAACGTCACCATGTACTTCTTCCCGCATGTGAGAAAGAATAGCAGTCACTCTATCTGAGTAATATGCACTAGTCCTTTCAAGTTCATCTTTTAGTTTTTCTAGACTATGCAATATTAAAATGCATGGTTCACTATATATCCCCGGGTTTGCACCCTGTGCTAATGAATCTCTTAATTTTTTAATCTCATTACTAGTATTTGCAAACAAAGAATCTGGCGCAGGTGGAACATGATCTACATTGTTATATATATATATATATATATATATATATATATATATATATATATATATATATATATATATATATATATATATATATATATATATATATATATATACAATACACCTAAAAGGCAATGAGACTTTGGTAAATAATATATCTAGATAAAGGGAATGCAAATCAAAAATTGCTATAATAATTCATCTACTCATCAATAATATTTTTATACCATTAACAATTTAAAAAGAATTGGAAGAAAACTATAATCTATAACATAGCATCCTTAAATGGTTCAAATTTTAAATGAAACGATGAAAGAAAGAATAAGAATACAAAGATTAGTATAAAATTATTTGAAAATAATTGGGGATAAAAATATTTAATCTAATAGTTGTTAACATAAATGAACTTCAAAATAGGATTATGTAAGTGAAAAAAAGTTCTATTGCCTTCATTGAACCTAAATTTATCTAGTTAAGATATGTCTAAAATTAAGAATTCACACTAGAGATATCAATATTCCATAAGAATCTCATAAATAGGATGAATTTAATGGAAGATAATATAAAATCCTCCATATGAGGGATGAATTTTATCATTACAATATGAGTGAATCATCTCAATTATATAGCCAAGAACATCAAAAATTATAGATTGGAAAGCAAAATAATCGATATTTATCATATTTTATATGTATAAAGTTTAGATATCAAACTATTTAAACTTATAGATTGCATAAAATCTATAAATTGAATCGTTAAAACTAATTTATTAAGAATCAAATCTAATACAGTTTGACTTCATATTGCATACTTGTTATAAATATCTCACTAATCCAACCATACATTTTATATATGTTAAAAAATATATAATTGTTATGCCCATAATTTTTCACTATATCTTGATGTGGATCTCCTTCAACTAGATCAATTAAAAATTATTTGTAATGTTGGAGGAAAATGGATTTAATATCATTATATTTTTCATGGAACTACCTCTCTTGATCAACAATGGATATTATCCACTCTCGAGAATGTAAATATGTTTGAGATAACTAAAAAATAATTTGTATCCCTTATATCCTTTCATCCAATGTAGCCTATCTCTTAATTGAGATCCTATACCACAATTAAGTTCAAATCTTCTTAATTGTAGAAAAATTATTAGTAAGTGCTAAAGCCAAAACAAGTTTTTTTTTCTATTTGGATCCATTTTTTTTTCCATTCGAGATCTCTTTCTAGCCATATTCTTATTGTAAGATCATAGTAAGGTAGTGCAATAGATTTAATCGCATCATTCCACAATTTTATCCACTTACCATTTTGATGAGGTATAGGAACATCAACCAAAGGGATATTAGGGAAGCAAGGTGATCAATTTCATTGATGTGGGAAGTGTTGAGCTTGAAGGATAGATTATTAGGTATGAGGAATAAGAAGTTTGAAAAGTTTAAAGAATTGGGAGGTGATATGTGAGATAGGTTTAATAGAATCTACTTAAATAAGGGTGTTTTGTGGAGAGGGGACAATGGAAATAAAAATAACTAAGTTTTAATCTATCAATACAACTAAGTTTCGCTTAGTTCACCATCTCTTTAGTTGGTCCAAGTGAACTAGTGATTAGTATAAGAATAATTTTTGTCTAAAATGGGATCTAAACCCCTCATGGTATTTCTAGTTAGGATGTAAGAATTCAATTATTTTTTAGAGAGTTTATGAGAACTAAACAAACTTGTATCCTAATATTTTGATTTATTATTTTTTCCTCATAATAGGAAATGAGGCATCTCACTTTGTGTTGGTAGTTATTTTCCATTTGTTGAATGCTTCAAGGGAGGTGTCTAAGATGTTCTAAATGCATATAATATTATTACAACTTTATAAGATGAAACCCTCTTATGACATTTAGAGCATGACTATAGAATATTTATAGTAAAGCATTGACCAACATTATGAAAAATCATAAGAAATCTTTTAAGAAATAGCAATTGTGTCAAGGAAAAAGTTGTGGACATTTACAAGAAATTTTTTTTTTAAGCAAAAGTGGGAGACCACTTATAATTTTATTTATATATAATATTTTACATATAGTTGGTTCAGGCGGACATACTGGCTGGAAAGAACCAGCAAGAAAACCTCGAGTTGTAGTCCAAGTAACAAATTTTACAAAATATCAAAAGGACTAGTGAGGTCCTAGTACAAATGACCAATTGTCTAATTACAATGTTACAAAAGCACATTGGTTGAATACAACAGTACATATGAGCATTCTCTTATGCACCCAAAATACCCAAAATAAGACATCATACTAGATATACCCGTGACTAGAATACATAACACAGTGCAGATTACAAAACCTTACTAAACATAAGACTGATAAGCTAGGAAGCCACTTTCAAAAAGATGCAGATTTTCCACCAACATGTTGAAAGCCATTAACCGAGCTTTCTTTTGTTTCCACTCATTTACCTTTGTGTTGGCAATCATGCTCAAATGAAGGTTTTGATTTGTTTTAATATCAGCCACATAACGATAACAAAATTTCTTTTTGGATGAAGATGGAAGTTGTAAATCATGAATGCAAACATGACTTCTCAAGAAAGAAATGGCATGATATTTTCTTTTTAAATCATCAATCTCCTCCATGGAAATGGCAGATATGTATCTGTTTAGAACTTGGTAGAGATGTGAAGAAGTGTCATGCATTGTGGATAATAACATTCCTTGGAATATGTGAACATAGGTCTCTTCTTATGAAACAAAACCTTCTTTGAATAATTAACATTAGAAATTAATACAGTTTGGTGAGCATATTGTATAATCACACTAGAAACCAACAATGGAAGATTGAGAGTCTCAACTAAGAATTCCACCAAGTATAGATAACATTCATACTAGAAGCCAACAACAAAGACCAAATTTCATAAATAAAGTTCATGTGTTATATATCATGCCTTTGAGGGGTTCACAAGTACCACGAGACTTTTGAAATCCTTCTCCATCTAAATGCATCCATTCCAAGACCATTGGGAGGTGGGTATACAATATGAGCCAAGTATTAATTTCTAATGTTAATTATTGAAAGAAGGTATATAAATTATTCGAGCATCTTAATTCTCATACAGAGTTACATCTTAGTCAATTTCTCAATGTATGAGTTCCATATATTTGTAATTTTTTCTTAATATAAAAACATATTTTATTTCATTAAAATTAACCTATCTATTCCATGTTACAAAGGATGCTCTTATTTTAAATTATAAGTATATAATTCAAAATTAATTAGTAATTTTCAAGATAGAGTACACACAATTTCTTTAGTTAAAATAAAATAATATTCTTATTTCCATGTGAGAGTAATGTAGAATGGTAGTTTGATGTCTCAAAAATATTTCTTTCATATATACTAAATTTTTATCATTTGTACATTATGAGTGAATCATCTCAATTATATATCCAAGCACATCAAAAATTTATAGAGTGGAAAGAAAAATAATCACACATTTATCATATTTTTGTAAGGTGTTCGAAAAGACTAAAAGTTTCCCTAGAAAGACCTAATTAAGGAATAAAAAAAATGGAAAGTGTCTACCTCATTGTATGTTGACCTTTCCCATATAAAAAGATCATGGAAATGCTAAATGAGTTGATATAAGAATTTTTAAGAATGAAGGCACAAAATTCATAACACTAATCCTAAAAGCAACAAGAAAGGCAATGAATAAAATCTTCCTAGTTATTTTGAAAGAAACTTTAAAAGGTTCTAAATCCCCTTCACACCCCTTTCTAAATGAAGATAAAATAAATAAGTTACCAAATATTTCTTACAGTTTAAGTTGGTGATTTTAATATGATTTGAGAATAAATAAGATAAATTAGATGAAATCAAGTTTTGTTGTAAAGGTGATGAATTTTGGGGAGTTAAGATAAAAATAATTTTGAACCTAGTTCACTCATTAAATGGCAATAAGATAGATTTTAAAGGGGATTTATTTAAAATATGTAATAGTTAGATATGTACTAATACATTATATTCTCTATTAGATAGTTATTTCTTCCATAAACATTTCTTACAATCTTATAATTTATTAATAATAGCGATGTGTGCATCCCTAGACACTCTTTGATAACCACACTATTAATGTTTCTATTTTTACTAGAGGATACTCTAATTGAAAAGCATGTAAAGAGGATGGGTTAGTTAACCTTGATATTAATGCAATGAAAGGTGGGATTATCTTGATGGTATCAAAGTTATATTAAAGATATATTGAAGGTTTTTCTTCTATGCCTGAACACATTTAGTGAAATATAATGAATATGTGTTATCCTAGAAAAATATGTATAGCATTGAGGATAAAATTTAGACTTTAAGTTGAAAGAAAATGTCAAATATTTAAAATAAGAATGGTGGGGATGGAATACAACCTTCAAGAATCTCCTTGTAATAATTAATTGCAATAATAAATGATTAAAACTAAACACAAATGGATATGTCACCAATAATTTTTAGATAAAATGACTAAAATTAGAGCCAAGATATCTTAGTTCAAGTATTAGGATAAAGGTATCAAATTCTTATTCAATGTAAACATAGCTTAGTTTGATAGATAAAAAGTTGGCCCCATTAATACTAGGGGAGAATTGTCTAATGAGATTAATTTGACACTATTCAATTTTTAGAAGTTAGAACCCTAACATTTATATGAGGCTTGTAAAATAGAACCTTATTAGGAAGAGTAGGAGAGGAGAAATGAACCCATAATAATTATACTTATACAAATAAAAATAATAATAATGTTTAACCATTTCAAAATGTTAAATTTGTTTC
Source organism: Sequoia sempervirens (assembly GCA_007258455.2). Classification (NCBI taxonomy): domain Eukaryota; kingdom Viridiplantae; phylum Streptophyta; class Pinopsida; order Cupressales; family Cupressaceae; genus Sequoia; species Sequoia sempervirens. Next base: position 14,381 of record VDFB02182984.1, on the reverse strand, counting down.
ACTATGATGATCAATAGCTAATTTGTACAAGGAGGCCACAATTTATAGGGAAATGAAGACTACATAAGAGGAGAATTTATAACATAGTAGCTTGGTTGTAGTTGTTTCTTTAGCATTAACTATTTTCTCTTTTTTCTTTTGTTGTTGAATATTTTATTTGATCTCTTAAAACTTATCAATGGTACTTGATCTTCATAATGATTATTTTCTTCTTTTTCAATTATTATCATCTTAGAAGGAATACCATTTCAATTTAGAGCGAGGAGAAATGTATTTTTCTTTTAAAGTATTTAAAATATTATATTTATTTGATGGTTCTTTCTTAACCTCTTCCACTCCTTGGAAAAAATTATCCAACCACTTGAATCTCCTTATATTAATCAATTTACTTCTATGATTTATGTATGTGTTTTTAGTGATTTACTCTTTATCCTTTCAATTTATTCATGATATACTTTAATATAGTTATAACAAGTATATAATAGTTTTTCATAATTGGATATGCCTTAAGAAACTCTTTAAACATGAAATTATTTGATGAGGGAAGATATAAATTAAGGTTATTCTTTCTTACTTACCTCATGCTCATCCATATTTTTGTCCATAAATATCTCAAATCAAATTGGATTTTGCAAAGAGGATAGCTATATTTTAAATGTTCGCTCTTAGTCAAAGTCATTTATTTCTTTGTACAAATTTAAAATTGATTTATGTAATTTAATTTTTAATAGTTTTAACATGGATATATGAAGAATAGTTTTAAATATATATATATAGTAAAGTAGACATATTTTTATATTTTCCTAATACTAGAAAATTGAATAATACTTTCATTCCTTCTAATCCTAATAGAACTATGTTATTATACATTTCATTCAAACAATCTAGTTTCTTTCCTCTAAATTTAATCTTCAATTCATACATTTAGTTCACCAACCACTTTTGGAGTAATTTCATAAGACTCAAAGGAAAAATATGAAGAATTTTATCCAAGTTTCCATTGTATGCACCCTAAAATTTATATCATGAACTGTTTGATATAATTTCTCAAATAAATTTGTTAATGAACTGTTTGATATAATGCCTCAAATAAATTTGTTAATGAACTATTTGATATAGGGTGCATACAATGGAAACACTCTATCATACTCCATCAAAAATTACCATGAACTGTTTGATATAATGCCTCAAATAAATTTGTTAATGAATTGTTTGATATAGGGTGCATACAATGGAAACACTATTTCTATCATACTCCATCAAAATTACCATGAACTATTTGATATAATTCCTCAAATAAATTTGTTAATGAATTGTTTGATATAGGGTGCATACAATGGAAACACTATTTCTATCATACTCCATCAAAAATTACCATGAACTATTTGATATAATGCCTCAAATAAATTGGAGGTGCCCTAGTAGAAATGTATGCAAAATGTGGAAGCATAGTCAGGGCATGTTAATTTTTTGACAGAGTAGAAATGTATCATAAAAATAGTGTATGTTGAAAAGGCTTTAGAAACTTTCAAACAAATGCAGTTTCAATTCAACAAATTTGAAAAAATTTGCATTTAGAGTTTGAAAATTGAGCAAACAAATGCATTTTGAACTCTACGAAATTCGAATTTGACAAACCTAGTGCTCGATATCAATTTGGGTTGATGAACTTTGGAGAGACGAAGTTGAGTTTGCATTCGTCAGAGAGATGAAGTCGAGTTTGTTTGTTGTTTGTAAATCACATTCTTCGTTCGCCGCATGCACAAGCACAGGAAAAGCAACTGGTAAAAAGCGAAAATGACAGTAAAAAATGACAATGTTTTTTTTTTATGTTTTATTTGAGGGGGGTTTGGTCGAACCCATGTTCGACCAAACCCCTTAAAATATTATTATTTTTGTTTAGGGTTTGGGGGTTCGGTTGAACCAATGGTTCGACCAAACATATATGTTTGGTTAAACATATAATGTGGTTCGGTCAAACCATTGAGTTCGACCGAACCCATTGAGTTTGGGGAAAGGAAAAAAATTAAATTTCCCTCCTCATAAAATTTGTAAACCACTATTGTGGTTTGACCCGTATATTATATACACTTGTCTACTGCATGCACTTTTTAGTATATTATGTTTACTACTTTTGGAAAAATAATGAAAAGATCATTTTATAATTGTTGCAGTACGTTCTACCTCTATCTCTCCCAGACAACTTCAACAACAATGTCAAGCAAGTTATATATGATCTTGGAAAATACATGAGGTAAGTAGAGATATTTTTTCAATTCGTTGTATAGATCTTAATATTGCCATTTTTTTTACTTGTTATGTAATATATTGTATATTTTTGTTAAATCTCATTAATATATTTGCACCTTGAATCACTTGTAAATGGCTATCATCTTAAAAAATCCATAAAGAAGATATAAATTATTGGAAGAGAAAAATTCCTCGTCTAATATGTGAAATGAAAAAGTGTCTACCTTCAACATTTTTCAATGCACAAGAACACTACCTCATACACCAAGTTGAGGAGATTGAATTGTGTCCAAACCTATACACACAAGGTCAATGTGGATGGTTGAGAGGCACTTGAAATTTTTGAAGGCTTTGGTTAGACAAAGAGCACATCCTGAGGGTTCTATGGTGGAGGGATATATGGTATACCAAACCATGGTGTACATTAGTGAATATCTTCCTAAATTTGCAGGAAATATCCATGTAGATCGCATTTGGGATCCCAACTCCATTAACAAATTTGAAGGGGAGTCTCTGATGGGGAAAGGTAGATTAAGGAAAGTGAGAGGTAATTATAAGATGGTCATGTAGATTAATTAGAATAAATTTTACGTATGGTTTTTATGTATATTGTTCTTATTTAATTATTAATCTTCAATATACATCAATTATAAATTAAGGTCGTATACTGTGGTAATTAAATAATTATACGCCGTTTGTGAATTTCAATTTTTTTATACAATTGGTCGAGAGTGGGATGCACTACATTTGTACGTCACAAACAATCTTGATTGAATGATGGTATGGATTGAACAATGTCAACATTCTGGTCGCGCATTAACATGGGAAGGTGTGGCTTCATTGGTTAAAGAAGTTCATCGCAATGGAGATTCCAATGTTACATAAAGGGAAATTGATTTAGCATATGGTTTAAGAGATAAATAGGTACGTATAAATATATTAATCACCCATATTATTTAATTATTTTCAATTATATTGATGTATATATGATGTAAAGGATCCGGCAACAACACCAACAACATCATTTCATGAGGGTAAATCAAACCCAATCAGAATCAGGAGAAGATCAAATTCTTAATTCACTTTCTTTTTCCTCAAAACTCATACAACTTATTTTGATTCTTCAATTCTACAAGACTTCAAGGCAACAAGTTAGCACTCCAATTTCAATAGACCATATGTCATTATCAATATTCCAATTGACTCATTCAAAGAAAAAACCATATTAGAAAACTTTGACTCAATCAATCAGATTTACATAATTCTCAACCACCATATCAACATATATAAATTCTCTTAGCCTTTCATAAGGAAAAACATTATGCTCACTTGCTACACAACCAATTACCAATCCTTCAAATTCATCTATACATCATATCCTCAAGGAAACAAAACACTTATTCTAAATCAAATTCCAAAATGTCAATAACCAAACTTCAATCATTGAAAATAGTCTAAACTTATCAAATAGCACCAATTCATTTTCCTTACAAGGAAAACTAACAAAGACCAATCCTTCTTTCTATCAACTAGTTAATCAATCCTTCAAGACACAAGATTCATCATGTTTTGAGAGAAATCAATTCAATACATCAGTGTATAAATATCAGATATGTCTGCTCTGTAAAGATACCAAGACACACAATAGAATCATCATTCTCAAAACAATATGCATTGCCTTTACAACCTTATTCAAGAATAAATTCTACTGTAACTCCATCCAAATAACAAGGTTCAAGTATTTAAGGTCACTCACTTCCCTGTACACACAGATTTCCACTGTCCATGAAATATAAACATTAATTAGCAATAGACCTCCATACCCTAGATCTGGTGAACCACTCACACTAGGTTCAAAACCAAGATCCAAAGGCACATTTAGAGACCTATTAATTCCCATATCATCATATCAAAAAATCAGAATGATTTATATTGGAGAAACCAGTAGATTTCAGACTGTATGCCCAAGAAAGGCTACTAGAATAGGGCTATTTTACAAAGCATCCACCTTTTTTCAAACTCCAAATTGTTAGAAAACCTAAAAAAGTCAAATTAAAGGTCACAAAACACCATATTTATCCACTTTCAAAGATTGAAAGACCCATTTAGAAAGTGTATTAACAAACCCTTAATTTTAGGCTAGAAACACCCAAAATAGTTAGGGTTTTGTGATTATCACCCTTACAAGCCTCCAATACTTTGGCCAACCATTGAAACATGCGCCATTATGTCTGAAAATTCCTTTAGAAACATCTCTTTGGACATGCATATGTTATTTCTCCAATACCCTGTTGGAAACCTTCATTTTCAAGAGGAAAACTCAAAAAATTAACTTTAAATCAGCAACACAGCACCATATTCTTGATACCCTACACTCACACAAAATAAGATCACATAAAGGACACCCTACTTATCCCATCCCACAATTTCTACCAGGATTACATTGGTGGGATGGGCCTTAAACTTCTTTAGGAACTCTCAAAATCATAGTGAAACTAACTCTGCCCGAGACACAGGATTGTCTTTGATTCTTTTGCTGCTTAAAACTAACTTTCAGACTCTTTGACAATGAAAATTACTCTTTCTCAAATGATATTACACAAGAACTAACTCTTGGATGTTTCCAAATTAGCAATACAAGTTAGGATAAATAGAAATAATGCTTGATAACTTAGAAAAATAAGGCTTTTATTCAAGATTTTGTTACAAGAATTTCAAGATTTTGCTCTTCCACGCCTTGCCATGATTTTTATAACTTTTTCCCTCTTAATAACTTCCTTTTCTAACTTCTCATCAGTTCAAACTACCTCTTGTCTCCTAATATGCTTGATTTATGCCTTTTTGTTTACATAATATTGCATTATTTGCATTTTTTTGCATTTTCACCTCCTAGTGACTTCTTGTATGATTTGATTACATTCAAATTAGCCTTTTCATGGCCTTGACACACAAATTTAGACTTGAACATGTAAATTTAACATATTAGCCTTTTGAAGGCATTTACAAGATCTAGGTGCTCCTACACCAATATATATGTTGATATTTTTTTCTTTGCATACATTCGGCCAAGAATAAATATGTTTATCAACTGACGATATTGCAATAATTTTTACATGTTTCACATATTGCAGGTGAAACACCACAAGGCTATGTGGTGCAATGATCATAAATTTCAAATCAAAAATTTGGATGACAGGAAGAAAACTTGTGATTCTGGTATAACTGCAGTCATTCAAGTGACTAATGTTTCATCTAGAAATGACATGCATCCAGAAGTCTCAGAAAATTGATACTATGGGATTTTGGATGATATACTTGAGTGTGACTTTAAGTCCTTAAAATTAGTTATGTTTGTTGTCCTATGGTACAAGCTACAATTAAATGAAAATAATCCCAAGAGAACTGTTATTGAACAATATCATGGATTTACCATGGTTAATACAAGGTCGATCGAGCGAGCTGGAAATGAGCCCTATGTTCTTCCAAGCCAATGTGAGCGGGTATTTTACTCATAGGTTTCAGGTAAACCGGGTTGGTCATTTATTGTTAGACATGATCCAAGAGGAAGGCCAGTAAAGTATAATGTGGTGGAAGAAGAAGATGTCGAAGAACTAGAAGATGATGTAGATGATGATCAAGATCAATAGTTAGTTGATGATGTGCCTAACGAAGATGTCGAAGAGGAGGAACTAGATCATGATGATGTAGGAGTTAATGTTCATGAAAATGATATCCATGTGGATGATGACATTATCGAAACTGATATCAATGACGATGATGATGATATGACCAATCCTTACAATGTCGAATCTAGATTGGATGATACAAACAAAGAGTTGGATGAAGAAGATCAATGACATTGAAATGTATGAGTTATGCGATTATATTATCTATTTGATATTAATTTCTTGATAGAATTATAAATGACTTATGTGGTTACATAGTTAATTCATGATGTTTACATTGACATATGTATGAGTTATGCGATTATATTATCTATTTGATATTAATTTCTTGATAGAATTATATTTGACTTATGGGAGATCTGATTTTATGAATTTTTACCCATGTCCAGACCCAATGGGTTGTGTCTGAACATTAAATATAAATGATATACATACACACACACACACACATATATGTGTATGTATGTATGTATGTATGTATGTATGTATATTCATTTGAAAATGTAAATGTAAATGCAATTATTGGATGCTCTCCTAGAACAATAAATGCAACATATCATTAAAGAAATCTATATCTATGTATATAAATGTGTATTTCTAAATGCAAGTGTAAATGCAAAGAGCATATGGTTTTGTAGTGTTATAGATACAACATATCCATAAATTAATGTAATTGAAATTCTAAAGTCTTCAACACATATAATTCAAACTGTTAGGCACAAAAAAAATTACAACTTGTGTAAACGTGCAAGTGAATAATTGACAAACTCTTCTTGAGATAGAATGGAAATTCTAGTTATGTGATTCTTCTGATTAATCCAACTAACACTTACTAATTGTTGTGATTGATTAAAAGATTTTAATCCCTACTTGAGAGAACCAAATAACCAGATCACACATATATAGCAAATGTACAATGATAAACATAGTATAAACTTGTTATATCAATTTAAACAATAGAGAAGCATCAAAATGGAGACAATCAAGTAACTGCATAAATTTAACAAGCAACTGATACCAAAATCTTAATCCATGACTTAGATATCTTCATTTACTCCATCAAAATACATGCATCTGAGTCTTTGTATATGAAATAATTTTTCTAGAAAGCTATCTACTGAATATCTCCTAACGCCTATATTTGTTGCATTACTATGGAAGAGATATAAATACATCAAAACTTGGAAGGGACACGTCCCTTCACAAATGTTTTATTTTACTTAACTAATTAAAACAAGAGATTAGGCTCTATTTATCCATAGATGAACATTTAATAAATGATGTAGATAATCTTGCCATTCATGAGTATCAACATCTCCTAATGCATTCCTGGCCAATATTTCCACCTTTATCATCCTTTCATTCTACTCGTAGCTCTCATCCAATGTCGAATCCTTCCCTATAGCATTTTCTAGAATTCTCTGCAACATCAATTCACATTCTTTGATCCACTTGGCTTTCTCTTTCAACTTTTCTCCATCTTCAAATAGTGTAGGCATTCCTATATTCGTAACATCAACCAGCCCATTTGCATCTTCTCATAGTTCCTCATAAAGGTCCCTGTGTTTCTTTATAATATGGTCACCTATACCAATGGCCACACTATCAGGAACATCTCTTTAATTTAATTCTTAGAGCTTTTCTTGAATCCTTGCATCAATTCTCTTGTGTTACTGCCCTATAACATGGTTCTTTGAATATGCTCCCCATAGCTTATTCAACCAAATCATTAAGTTGACCTTCCTTTTTTTTATTATTGCAGCGAGTGTATCATATTTACCTTGTGAATATGCAGTTGACTCATCCCAATTGTCTTTTACCTATGAGCTTTCACCATGTGTTATTAATTTAGGAGGCCCCATTGTGAATCCTAGCATGTCCTTCAAATGATCATTTTCTCTCATGATCCTTTCATTACTCATTTTGTAAATTTCCTTTTCTTTGATCAACATTTGTATTTGGGTTTTATTCAGTTTTGCCACATTAGTCCCAATGTCTACAGTCGCCACAAGATCTACCTCTCCAACCTTCAGAGTCATGACATGTCCAAATGCTTTCTCAATATCAATCACCACTGACTTTCTATGAGGTGGATACAAGGCCCATATAATGAGTGTTCCTTCATCCGGGTTATATTTGGATCCAGCATATATTTATGTCACCCTCTCTAGACTAAGCTTGTGTGTGGCACTATTATCCTTTAAGAAGCTATCAAATACCAATGCAAAATTCAAATCCAACCCTGGAGAGATCATAACTCTAGCATCCTCTAACATTTTCCTTCCTTTATCGTGGATCATATTAGCCATTTCTCTATCCACAATTAATTTCAAATTATTTAGTAGCTGCTCCTCATTGATTGGTGTAATATTATCAACTTTCTCCCTTATCTCCTTTCCCTTTTGTTTATACAAGAAAGATTTGAATTCTAAAGAATTCACAAATTCATTATCTGCTACAAATGACCTATATGCCATCTCTCTAGTGTTTTTATCTTGGCTCTCTTCAACACTTGGTTCTCTAGGAGGGCAGTCGTAATCTTGAGTTTTTAATCTGGAAATCCTACTAGGTAGGTCTCGTGGCATATCTTCTCCAGATTCTCATCTCCAGAAAAAGGGAACCCTGTATCCAGAAACCCTTGGTTGTATTCCTCCACCACTCTCTTTGCTTCCTCTACCTCCAAATTTCTAATCATGTCATCAAAATGATAAGGCACATGATCATATCCTGCAAAGTTTATCCTTTGTCTGACAAAATTGATATATCCCTCTAGATCAAAACCTTTTCTTGGTGGACCCTTATTCATATTATACTACATTAATTTGTCAAGGATCAAATCATATCCTTCCTTTGCAAGCACAGTAAAATCACCAAAGCACAAAGTACTAGGCATAAATGTATGTTTCCCAAATGAACCAAAATTCATGAAACTAGAAAAATCCATTTGTCTTACAATTTCCAAATATGCAATCCTATCCAGGACTGTTTTAGGAAAAATGAATGGAGAATCCTCAAAACCAAACACCCTTACAATAGTAGCATCTTCCAAGCAATACCATTCTCCCCAATTGTGATCAATTGATCCATTAAAGTCCTTAGGTCTGAGGAAGCATTTTATTTCATCAGATAATGAGTGCGCACAAGGATGACTATAGAATTCATATACTGGCTTTACAAAATATTCTTCAAAATATAGGTAACTGGAATTAGCAAACCTATTGTCCCTAATGGAAGTCCACAATTGAATGGGTAATAATTTTCCCTCTTTATCAAATTGTGAAACCTTTAACTTTTCTGGCCAAATCCCTAACTCTTGTCTGAAGTACAATACTAGATGCATTAAAAGAGAATAATGCCTAAGGTGCAAAACATGGGATTTATTCTTGATTTCCATCAATGCTAAGTCAAGTTCCTTGGAGACAAATGAAGCATAGTTGAAAAACCTAGAATTATGACATTGAATGTCAGCTGCAATTACCATGGGAACAATGGACATTTACTCAAGAACTTCCATACCCAACACTTGTCCTACCAAGAAATAGGTATATCTCATATAGGGCTCGAATAAGTCCACATGGAATGGAGGCCCATCACCATCATCAAGTGGGACAGTTTTACCATCTTGTTTAATTCTATGTAAGGGCAACCTCCAACCCTTGTATGTGGTGTCCATTCTCCAAAACTCCTTTTCCAACTCTTCATTCACAATTTTCTCATTACTCCACCCTTCCAACTTAAAAACCTCACTTATTGAAGCCTCTGATATGCATATGAAGGGTTTCCTAGATGGTTCACATATGGCCTTAATTTTTGAGTCATAGTGGGTGGCCAACAATTTTACCAGCTCTGTATTGAAAAACACATTAGGGAAAACCATATTTCCCAAATTTAGACGCCACGGATTACAAGCTGGCTCAAAAAAACCTCTTCGATGAAAGTGGAATCTAAAAAATTCATAGCCTCTTATTGGGGTCCAAATGTCTCCTATGTACTTTCATTTGTCATCCAATATTTCCACTTCCATCCTTAGTTGCACAGAGCACCTACCTCTGGGCCCAGAGCCAGGCAATTGGTTAATTAAATCCTGATTCAGCTTTCGTTCAACACCCTCCGACTCAATTCTAGACTCAACTTTTTGCTTCTTACTCTTAGGGTGACTGCTCTCACTTTGTTTCCTACCTTTCAACTTCCTTGAGTTGGTGGCTTCCATATTACTCGCTTAAAATTGCAGAAATGGAAAAGTTAAAATGCAGAGGACTTACTGGTTTTGATTGATGTCTTTCAACTAAAACAATTCTCTGGACCTTTGTTTGTCTCCTCATTTCCTTTGCTACCAATTCACAACAATGTTCATTTTGCAACGATTTCCTTTCAATTTATGAAATTACATGTACTCCGTGATGCCATTAATGTTTTAACTCCAGGCATGAATGTAACAGATTTTTGAATTTCTTACTGTCACATAAAATGAATTGGTCAGGAAGACACCTTCAAACTTTGGGCGATCTATACATTAGGCCACAACCAATGTTCAATGAATACTCTGTTGATCAGGCTAACACTCTACACATCTTACCAATGTTAAGATTTGTCCCATATACATCGCCAAGAGTCACCCCAACAATAATTTTGGTTCATTTGTTTCTTCATCGGCCTGACTTTTAGTATCACTAACACATTTAGTGGTTCCTCCAATGTTATAAGTCTCGCTGATAACACATCAAATGAACTGGTTGGCAAGACACCTTCAAACTTTGGGTGATCTATACATTAGGCCCCAACCAATGTTCACTAAATACTCTGTTGATCGAGGTAACACTCTACACATCTGACCGATGTTAACATTTTTCCCGTATACATCGCCAAGAGTCACCCCGACAATCATTTTGGTTCATTATTTTCTTCATTGGCCTGACTTTTAGTATCGCTAACACATTCAGTGGTTCCTCTGATGTTATAAGTCTCACCGATAACACATCAAATGAACTGGTTGGCAAGACACCTTCAAACTTTGGGAAATCTATACATTAGGCCCCAACCAATGTTCACTGAATACTTTGTTGATCAGGGTAACACTCTACACATTTGACTGATGTTAACATTTGTCTCGTATACATTGCCAAGAGTTACCCTGACAATCATTTTTGTTCATTTGTTTCTTCATCAGCCCGACTTTTAGTATCGCTAACACATTTAGTGGTTCCTTTGATGTTATAAGTCTCATCGATAACACATCAAATGAACTGGTCAACAAGACACCTTCAAACTTTGGGCGATCTATACATTAGGCCCCAACCAACGTTCACTGAATACTCTGCTAATTAGGGTAACACTCTATACATCTTACTGATGTTAACATTTGACCCGTATACATTGCCAAGAGTCACCCCAACAATCATTTTGGTTCATTTTTTTCTTCATCAGCCTGACTTTTAGTATCACTAACACATTCAGTGGTTCCTCCGATGTTATAAGTCTCGCCTATAACACATCAAATGAACTAGTTGGCAAGAAACCTTCAAACTTTGGGCGATCTATACATTAGGCCCCAACCAACATTCATTGAATACTATGTTGATCGAGGTAACAATCTACACATCCGACCGATGTTAACATTTGTCTTGTACACATCACCAAGAGTCACCCCGACAATCATTTTGGTTCATTTTTTCTTCATCAACCTGACTTTTAGTATCGCTAACACATTCATTAGTTCCTCCGATGTTATAAGTCTCGCCGATATCTTTTCTTTTGGTATTGAATATGTCACCAGAGCTCCTGCCGATATCCTCCTATTAGTGTAACTTAGCGGGTCGGGTGAACATTCAGGATTTACACCGATCACACATGTCTCGCCAATATATTCCTAGTGCTCATGTCGGTGAAAGAAATGATGGTCTCACTGATGAAACTTCATCGATGAGACATAAAATTTTGGTCCAACATATATTTTTCATGCTGAGATGACTTGTCTTGCTGATAGATTATCTTCATTGCTGAAACCATAAGCCAATCTCCCCAATATGTCTTCTTTAGTAATCTTGATCACTACAACAGTTTTGATGTCTCATCGATGTGCTAAAAAGTTCTTGCAACCCATAATAGGTCGGGAAGACGCATACCAGCTCATGCCAATGTGATTTGTTTGCCACAATATCTTTGATCAAAAGGATTTTTAGGAGTAGAACAAAGTGACCGTGGGTAATTATATTCTGTAGGGCCAATTACATCCTTTTCTGACTTAAAATGTAGTTAATTATTATTGAGAAATTTACATGAGTAAATCATTATAAAATTTTGAAATTTTTTATAGTTCCAACAGACCCTTCTTCATGTTGTATTGCAGCAATTTGTTGAGAACCATATCATATCCATCCCTTGCTAATACAGTGAAATCATCGAAGAAAGGAAGAGAGGTGGAGATAGAGAGTCGATGGATAGGGGGATAGGGAGGGAGAGATGGTGAGAGATAGAGAGGGGGAGATAGAGAGGGGGAGGGAGACAATGGGATATAGATAGGTAGAGGAGGAGAGATAGAGAAGAGGGGGAGAGATAGAGAAGAGGGTGATATATAGAGATAGAGGGGGATGGTGAAAGAGATAGAGAGATCGTGATAGAGGTAGAGAAATATATGGATAGAAAGAGATAGAGAGAGGACTAAAAGGGAGATAAAAAGAGAAATAGAGATAGAGATATAGAGTAGGAGAGATGGAACTAGGGAGAGATGGAGTGAATAAAAAAGAAATGGGGGAGAGGGAGAGATAGCTCAATAGATAGAGGGGGGAAGAGGGAGTGACATAGATAGTGGGAGATATAGAGAGATAGAGATAGAGAGATATGGGAAGAGAAAGAGAGATGGACATATATGGGAAGAGAAAGGAAGAGAGGTGGAGATAGAGAGTTGATGGATAGGGGGGATAGGGAGGGACTATATATGGTGAGAGATATAGAGGGGGAGATAGAGAGGGGAGGGGAGAGAAAGGGATATAGATAGGTAGAGGAGGAGAGATAGAGAAGAGGGGGAGAGATAGAGAACAGGGTTGTAGGCCTAGGGTCAGGCTTCAGGCTTTGTGGTTTAGGGAAGATAGAGAGTCAAGGAGAGATATATCAACTCACACCCTATATCTCTATCTATCTATCCTTAATTCCTGCTATCTCTACCTTTCATCTCCTTTGTCTCCCTTTCTATTTGTATGTTTGTCATTATCTCCCTCTCTCTCTATATTTCCTTCCCTATATTTATCTTTGTCTTCGTAAGTGTGCAATGGGTACATTGAAGAGGTCTTAAAGGAGAATTATCATATCTTTAATCAAATGGCATGCTACTTTGAGCATAACTCCCCAAGGACACATGCCATCCTTGGATTGTTAATGCTGAAACAAACCAATCAAAAATTCCTAGTTTCTTTCCCTCTCTTTTCCTTTGTATCTCTTGTGAGCATTTCTCTCTCATGCTCTCCTGACTCATCTCCAAGTTCTCGTTCTCTCATTCTCTATCTTTTTAGTTTCTATATCTCTTTCTATTAGCTAATAGGCTACATATATTATGAGATGTGAGCTTGAAACAAATCTCATGCCTGGAAACCACTATTGTGTCATTAGAAAACAAGTTTCAATTGTCATTTAATGGTAAACCAGTTGTAGTGTAATGGTAAAATCCTCTAAAATATAAGGTAAAAGCCTATATATACTATTATATAATAATAAATATAATTATATTATATAATAATAAATATAATTATATTATATATAATTTAATCTAATATTACTATTATATTAAATATATATTATATTAATTATATTTTGCATTGGGATAACACCAAGGAAATTATAGAATATATACTTTCATGAAGAAAGAACATGAATGTCTATTATTAATCTACAAGAATGAGCTACAAAATATAAATCTAATATGGCTAATATATACTTAACTATATTGTGGAATATTAAAACCTAGCTAAATGGTGCCATAATTTTCAATTTAATTAACATACTCTAAAACCTAACGAAACCAGGTTGTAGCTCGTCAAATTGGAGAAGTGAAAGGTCAATACCAATGCCAGGGAAAAGTTTGGAGGAGTGAAAACAAGGTCAATACCAGCTCCCAGGATGAGGTTGAGGGAACTCAGGGAAAATCGATGACTAAGGGACAATGAGTACTGTAAGTTTGGCACCCCCATTCTCTTTAACCTACAATTTTCATGCCTAGTTTCCAAAGATCTTGTACATTAGCACCCCCAAAGGTCTAGGATTTCATCACACATAGCCTTCATCGCATGATTCTAAAGAAATTGTAGACTTAGTCCAAGTATATGCTAGGCTAAGCTAGATCTAATGAATAGAAATAGAGGCATACAATTCTTCTTTAATACATCCACCACAAACATATGCAAGGAAAGGTCCCTCCCTTCTTGGTAGTGATAACCTCCTCCACACACAACCCTT
>VDFB02182983.1:0-12595 GCA_007258455.2 Sequoia sempervirens | reverse complement strand
ACCATATATGGTAGAGCCCATAATAAATCAAGACAAAATAAATCTTGTTGATTCAAAAATTATTTGGCCCATCAAACAACCTACTTGGTTATCTAACTTAGTTCTCCTCCAGAATAAGAATGGTGATATCTGACTTTGTGTTGACTTCAAATATCTAAATAAGACATATTTAAAAAGACATCATCCTCTACCTTCTATAGATTAGATCATAAAAACAATGGTAGGGTTAGGAAAAGTATTTGTTAGATAGTTCAAACTCAAGATACAACTATATCTTTGTCAAAGAAGAGGACAACCATAAGACTACTCTCACTGCCAAAATGGCTACATTTTCCTATCAAAACATGCCATTTGGTTTGCCAATTGTAAGAGTGACCTAAAACAAAACTACCCATACAACATAGTAAACACTTTGGTTTTAACTTGAAGTAAATAATTTCATTTCCTTAAACATAGGGAAGGAATTTTTTTTCTTTTCTAACATCTTAACTTTCACTTTGCATAATTGGAAAACATAAACATTTCATAATTGAAATAACATTACTTTACAACTTGTAAAAGAAACACATATTTTCAATTACAATTTTCATATATGATTTAAAATCAAGAAAACAAATGTACAATTTACAAATAAGTACAATGTTAGGACTTTTTATCTGGATTAATCTTTTGTTTCACGACATGTCATCTGCAAGAGGGAGAGCATCACCCAATCACTTTACCTGCAACCACAAACCAACAGTTCCCTGCACACCTTCCAATTGGAAGTGGCCCTACCCTTCAACGAAGAGTATAGTCCAAGGAACCCCTAGTATTTCCATTTGAGTTTCTAGTGTTGTGTCTTACATAATCAATACAATCATACCACTATAGACTTATCTAACTAAGTATGACACTACTAACTGGTTATGCAAATCTAGAGCATAGTGAACCAACAAATACAAGAAAAGACTTTTGCACCTACTTTGTCTAAAGTTTGAATTAAATTGAACCAATTCCTTAAAAAAGAGTCGTACGTTCACCCACCCCTAGCTCAACTTGGAAAGCATAACTAGCCTATGGATAACCCAAAGTTACAACTTAACCAAATGGTTTGACTTTTCAATAGATTTTTATTCATAAAGTGAAGACTCTCTAAGTCAATACATGATTGGGTTGGTTAGTTTTCTTTGATTTCGAACACCCATGTTACATTCTTGTAACTTTTTGGGTCTTGGCTACTGCCATTTGTTTAAGTCCTTACTATAACCCAAGTAACTACTCTCCTATTTTTAGCATTTTAGCTAAACATGATGACAGGATGTCATAGACTTGACCTTTATGGTCTCGTCTAATAATATTGGCAACATGTTCAATAAGTTCAATAATAATATATCATGTTATATTGAAGGTTATTTCCCCATAATAAACTTTTAGTTTTCACAATAAAAACGTATGGTTCCGTTAATAAAGAACACCATAGTAATTCTGGTTATTCACGATCATAAAATCGTTTAAGTTTACACCAAGTGCAATAAGGTCACAACTATTGAAATTTTAATCTTTAATAAATTTTTATCTGTCTAAACTTGGACATCTCAAAAATTCTCAATCCTTTGCCCAAATAAACCTTCATAGGTTTAGGAATAAATTATAATAAATGAGTATATAAATATATATAGTTCTTATCTTAATTTATTAATATGAACTATTTACTCAGATATTTAAACTTCAAAATATTTAATCCCACTGGATAATAATCTCATCTGAGAAATAAGGTTTTAACTCTTTTAATTCAGAAAGTGGGAGAACATTAATACAAAACTGCACTCTCTTTATAGTAAGAAACTGTGATAATTTATCTCTTATGTTCCTCTTAAAAATAGAAAAATATTTCTCTTTTTAACTGAAAAATAAGATAAATAGACTCTAAATGTTTGCACAGAAAGCAATATGAGAACATGCCTGAATGTTATTTGTGCTTCTACACTTTTGAAGCTTTTTAACAGTCTTAAGCACAGACTTGACCCAACTTCTTTGAACAAAAACACAAGCCTCTAATACTCTCTGGCGCCCTTCTCTTTTTCTCTGACTATCAGAAATCAAGGAAGAAAAGACTCCTCTCTCCTCTCACGCACAGAAGCCAACAGAGATTGATCTCTTTTTCCCAGACTGTTGACCAACAAATGAATCGATCCAGCAAAAATGATAATGGAAATATGATGCAACATATTATGCCAGAACAGATAATCAACTCACTACTATCCCCGTCGTGCCCAGCAAAGGAAAATAATGCATAAAAGAATCAAAAGAAAGATGCTCCCTTTTCTTTACCCAAGTCATGCCTTCTCCGAAAAAAACAAGTTTCCGATCTTCACAATAGAAAATAATCTCCAGAAAATGAAAGCATTCCTTCTCTAAATCGTCACCCAACTCTCTCTCCAATCTCGTGCGATGAAGGAGAATAATAATCAAAATGAAAAACTCCTCTTTTAATTAAGTCACCTGTCCAAAAACACTATTGTGCATTGATTGATTGATTGATTTTAATAACGTCCAGAGACCAGCCAGTTTATGGGACCTACGAAATGAAATTGAAAGACTGTCTTAGTCAAATCAACAAAAATAACAGCTGACCCCACCAAACTACTTCCTCAACTTTTTGCTAATTTTATGTCTTCTGCTGTGAATTTTAATCAAATAACTTACTGTTTTATCGATCTTTTATTCTTCAAACAAAACCGCTAATGATCTTACTTTTAAGATTCAATACACAACTAACAAATAAGGGAAACTTGCGCCACTACTCATTAAAGAGTATTCCCAAGATAACAAGAAGTCGCCTCTATTTGAGGCTCGACCAGCTCTTTAACTGTCACGTTATGTAGTTAGATATCAACAATTGAAAAGCACAGTTATTTTCCCAAATACCACGACCTTAGTGGCAGATTAAACATTAAAGAAAACAGTTTGAAAATTCCTCTAAACATGGTTCGACTCCCTCTATATAAGCCACGGTTTTAAGCTAATTAAAAAGCATTTAACAAATGGTTAAATCTGCCACTTAAGTGGCTTCCAAAACAGTTCATAGATGCGCCATAATTGGCTATAAAACTTGGCGCCATCTGTGGCGTTTAATGTCATGCAAGATGCTTTAAAATAATGGCTTAAAAACTGCCATGGCGTGTAGGTTATAGCACTTTATTATAACAATATGATTTGCTTTTAAATAGGAAACTAATGCGACCACTATGTAGCCAAAGTTATGGCTTAAATGCCACACTTAAATACCAACAAGCAAGCCTTCGATTGAGGCTATATTGCCTCTTGAAGTGCAACAATAATACCAATTTTAATTACCATATTTTATTCTTTTACTAGCATGTAATTATCTCATATATATATATAAAATATTAATCAATTATCAAAATATATTTGTAATTAATTTAAACTTGACGATTGGGTTATACTTACCCTATCGACTTAGTCGACGACTCAATTTTAACTTATTACTGAAATTGACTTGACAAGGTTTTAAAATAGACTTACATGAGTGTGTGGGGACTCAAATAACACTACCTGACTTTCCAAAGTCCATACTCTTCTCCTTGGTGATACTCTCCTTCTCCTTCTTGAGGGAAAAAAATATTCATGCATTTCACTTAGAAAAACATTCACATAATTAGCCGTTAAAAATAATGACGTAATCATAACATTGATTAAATAACATATATTCATTAAAATGCAAATACATCTAATTTCATACAATTTCATCAAAACGTTAAATATCATATTGACATCATCATTCATTAAAATTGTATTTTAATGTAAAAGTTAAAAATAATTCAGTAAAACAAAGACATGATGTAATATGACCTTCTAAAGAGAAATGCATATTGCTTTTAAGGATTTGACAAATGAAATAATTTTGATATTATCTTTGATGATTTATTAGTCTTTTCTAAGAACATAGAGGATCACTTCCAACACTTGAAAAAGGTGTTTCAAAGATACTAATAATTTGGAATTTCCCTAAATCCTCCAAAATGTATATTTGTTGCCCTTTAGGGTGAGTTGTTGGGATATGTTTTTAAAGAATATATAGCTATTGATTATTAAAGGTTTCAAGCTATCCTTGAGCTTTCTTTACCACAATATAAGACAAATATTTATCCTTTTCTAGGGAAGATCAAATTTGTGAGATTTTTTTTCTAGCTTTGTAAGACTAGTAAGGTCAATCACTCCTATACTTCAAAAATACTAGCATTTCAAATCAACATAAGAAGGGAGGATGACTTCGAATTAATCAAAAAATCCATTATCAGGATATTTATACAAAATATAATAAAGATTTCATCATCTAGATGCTTAAGGAGGATAGTCCAATATTATTGTACTTACTCAAAGAAGGATGTTGATTTGGATGAACATCTTGTAGCCTTTTTAAGCCAAACCCTCTAGGATTATGAGGCAAAATATAATTTTGTAGAGAAGCAAGCATATTCTTTGGTAAAAGGATTAAAATGGTATTGAAATATGGTTTCTAATAATAATATTAGAGTAATGTTGGCCCAACATAACTACAGTACAAGAGAATACATTATGGATGGAGAGATCAGAAAAATGAAGTAATTAGATCTTGTAGAATGACATAAATTTCAAATCTACTATTAAAGTGAATGGAGGTAGGGTCATGTGCTAATATTGGGTAGATGATCTTACTATTTGTAGAGATGAAGAGGGTGGAAGATAAATAAGAGACCTACAAGTTAAATGAATCCAAAAAGAATGAAGTGGGATGGATTGAATATAAAACCAATTAGTTAGAAATAGGATAGTATCCTATTGGTCTAAATGCCACCCAAGAAGAGCATACATATTACAAATCATGTCATTTAGGCTTATTGTTGGTATATCCTTTAGAAGAAAATTTGGTGGGGTCTTATTAAGATGTGTTGTATGGTACTTGAAGTCCATATTACTACAAGAATTCCACCATGGCTTCTTAGGAGGACACTTCTTGAACATGACAACTAAAATTATGAGAGCTAGGTATTATTATCTCAATCTAATTTTAAATACTCACAAATGGGTGAGGAATTGGCAAGATTGATAGTTCATAGTGAAGAAAAAAGTGCACCCCACTCTAAATCTATCTCCATTGACCAACATTTTACTTAGTAGGGGTTAGACTTTATTGGAATGATTAATCCTCCTAGGGTAGGGCATAGGTTTATTTTGATTTCCATTGACTATTGTCATCAATGGAGTCAAATGAAGTGATTATTATTGATAAAGAGATTTCTAACTAGGCTTTTCATTCCATATATAATCATAACTCTTTATGCCAAATATTTTTTGGAGTAGGAATAATAAGATTTTCCTTGAAATGTGACATTTATTTGAAGGCTTCATCAAATTACTATCCCTAGGATAATGTATTGGTAGACTAAACTAACATAAACCTAGTGGGTGGGTGCATGAAGTTGGGTTACACTTTTGTGGCCAACTTCAAAAAAAGATTGGAAATGAGATAACGCGAGCGCGTTATAACGCGCTCGCGTTATTATTTCATTTTAAAAGCAAAAAAAAAAGTGAAAGCTATTCATTTTCTCTTTTCTGTTTTTCTGCTCTCCCTGCAGCCAAAAACCCTCATTTTCACGCTCACGTTCTAGGAGGAGGCATTCTTCAAAATTCATCAACAATAGTTGCTTTTCATTTTCAAAGATGGTGCCACGACGATGAAGGAGGTGCAGGAAGTAATATTGTTTGCTATTTGTTTTGAATTTCTTGGTTTCAAGTTGATTTTGTTTGTTTTAGGGTGGATTTTTTTTTTTTTTTTAATTTGTAGGAGATGCAAATAATCCTGCAAATCCTAAAAATCCTCAACAAGAAGAATAGGAAAATCCTCACCAACAAAATCAACCTCCTAATCCTCAACACCCTCTAGCACTCAACACAATTTGAGGGTGAAATTGAAAACAACAAAAAGAAACAAATTGAGGGATCTTATCGGTGGGTTGAGTGATCCAAATGCTTCAACCCTTGAAAGAATGACCTAGAAAATTCAATGAAGATGTTAAAATGTAGATTCAATAACCCAACAAATGCTTGGGATGGCAAGATGGGAGGCGGGAGCTAGGGCATATTATCTGGATAAACTATCATATTTAAAACAAGTAAAGATTTAAAAATTGCTAAAAGGTGATTTATTGCTCTCTATTCACTAACCTAGAACAAAATCAAAATAATAGCCTCAATCTCAAGGTTTCCTATTCATTGGTACCTACGAAGAGACCAGGAACCGTTTTTATGATAAATTGGTACCGGTCTTTGATTACCCACGTTACAATAATTGTAAGTCTAATATTTTCTTAGGAAAACTATCTGATGAGTTCATATTGAACCAAATCCAAAATTATTTGATATGGGGAGTTCGGGAGAGGTGGAGACTGACTTAGGATAGGCCGATGCAATGGCCAGAATCCACCTATCGACAAGGAGAACTGACCTCTCGCTAGAATAATATGAGCACATTGTTATGTATGCGTTCTTGAAGGAAGTGCAGTAGAGACATTGCGGAGTGATCAACTTTGACCCAGTGTCATCATCATGCTAACCCTGTTAGTACAGCACACCATCGAGGGAGTCTTAGGGTGGTGGCCTTGAACAGATGTCAATCTTGGGGTGACTTGTTCATATAGCCCACGACGCCTGGGAGGCTACCTTGTGAGATCCATGCTGCTACAAGATCCATATCTTTCTGAGGATGGAAGGGATGGTGGCTGCATTGTGCATATGGCATTGATAGTTGGGTAAAAGTCAACATGTTCATTAAATTTAATTTATTAAATTTTGATTCTGAAATGCATGATTAACTAATTTAGTTTTATTATTTTAATAAAATTGCAGGGTCACAGTGTTGAGACTGGATACATCGGTCCTCCACCTACTTATTTCTGCAGTACACCTATTAGTGGGGTATGTAACTAGTAAACAATTATAAATTTATTACATGTTAATAGCATTGTTTCTGAATGACACTAATACCTGTGATTTTGGATGTTGAGCAGGCTAATATTGGAGGTTTCAAGCAAACACCTCCTAGTGCTAGTGGATTTACTCAAGCGTACAAGGAGGTAATAGAATAAAAAGAACTTAACTAATGAATTCTGCTTAATAGATTTGTGTAGTTTTATATTCATATTGTTGGATTCACGTTGCATTTTACATCATTCAAACTCAAAGCATTGCTAGATAACTAGATGTTGATAGATGACAAAATTTCAAGCGTACAATATAGTTGCTTAGAGAATCAACATAGCTGACATGATGCAATTGCATCACATGGAGGCATGTGCTGCAAAGGTGTACCACCATGACAAACTATGGATGCTTGGAAAAAATCTATGAAACCATAATGGTAAGCAATAGCAGACAAAGTGAGTTAGTGATGCGAGAGCATCATATCAAAACACTCAATCATCAGGGTACATCTGATGCAGAGCATCCAACAAACACCATCAACATCATTTCTTCAAGGGATTTCAATCCCAAATAGAATAAGGAGAAGATCAAATATAATTTCATCATAATCTACTTTTCATTCAACCAAAATCCACTCAAATTCTCTTAGCCATTCCATAGGCCATCATTCATCATTCCACTAATCAGTATTCCAATTGACTCATTCAAAGAAAAAACCATATTAAATAAAACTTTAACTTAATCAATTAGATTCGCATCATCCTCAACCACCATAAAAACAACATAAACCTGATTATTGACACTTGAACAATTCGTCCTTCCATTTATTCACCAAGGCAACAAATCAACTAAACCATACCTCACTGTT
This sequence comes from Sequoia sempervirens, assembly GCA_007258455.2. Classification (NCBI taxonomy): domain Eukaryota; kingdom Viridiplantae; phylum Streptophyta; class Pinopsida; order Cupressales; family Cupressaceae; genus Sequoia; species Sequoia sempervirens. The sequence goes on along the minus strand of VDFB02182983.1, from coordinate 4,761 downwards.
ATCAATCCATTATCAAGCACTATACTCACCATATTTTGATTGCAACAGTCTATTTACAGGTTACAAACTCCTGCTACAATAGAATCTTGATTATCATCTTGTGGTTAATCACCAATTTGCTCAAAATGCTTCATAATAGTCACCCATCCAACCATCAAAGTCACCAAACATGTCTTATACACCTTAACCAAGTTTAGTAACATCAATCATATCATTAGTTTGATAGTAACCAAGCTCTCAATCATATCACAGAAGCTTTGAAAGGATACAAGTCAGAAATGTTGAAGATAGGAGAGATTGCCACCCTAGGAGGTAGCTCTATTTCATAAGCATTTTGGCCAAAATTGTAGACCACCTTGCAATGTCCTATCTTCTTCATCATGAGTTTGGTATACTTTCCTTTTGGAAGTCTCTCCTTCTTCAAGTGTGCCATCACCAAGTCTCTAACCTTGAATTGGGCATTCCTCTTCTTTAAATCTGCCTTTTCCTTATACTTCTCAACATTCTTTTGAAGGGTTTCCTTCACTTGTTGATGAATATCCCTGATTGTAACAGCAAAGTCCTCACCTTGAGCACTTCTCCTAGCAACTCCTTGTAGATATCTTAGTTCATAGACCCCTCTAGGGTGCATTCCATAGACTACCTCAAAATGGCTTCTACCAATGCTCCTATTCATGGAGTCATTATATACAAATTCAGCCTGAGGTAAAATCAGATCCCAAGCTTGTCCATGCTCCTCGGTAAGGAATCTTAAGAGGTTTCCCAATGATCTATTCACCACTTCAGTTTGTCCATCTGTTTGTGGATGGTATGCTTAACTAAAGGACAGATTTTTGCCTTGAGTTTCTTCCACAAGGTCCTCCAAAAGTGACCAGTGAATTTAGAATCCCTGTCAGAAACAATGCTTAAAGGCAGTCCATGTATCCTAACAACCTCCTTAAAGAAGAGACCTGCTATATGAGATGCATCATTGGTGCATTTGCAAGGAAGAAAATGTGCCATCTTACTAAATCTATCAACTACCACAAAGATACTATCAAAACCTTTTTGGGTTCTAGGCAACCCCAAGACAAAGTTGATACTTACACACTCCCAAGGCCTATTGGGAATGGGCAGTGGTTGATAGAGTCCTACATTTGATGAAGTTCCCTTTTCCCTTTGACATATTGTGCAGCCTTCCATATACCTTCTCACATCCACCTAGAACTTTGGCCAATAGTTAAATCTCCTAACTTGTTCTAAGGTCTTGTCAAGGCCAAAGTGACCTCCAAGACTCCCACTATTTTTCCCCTTTATGATATTCTCCCTCATTGAGAATTTACATACACACAATTGGCTTCCTTTGAAGAGAAAACCATTCCGCAATAAAAAAAAGTCAGAGAATTCACCATGAAAAGAATTCAAATGTTGCTCACAAACATTGTATACCTCCTTGAAATCTGAATCTTCATGATACATATCCTTCAATGCTTCAACCCCCATGCTTTGGAGTTGGATCTCTTGCACTACAAGTGCCCTTCTACTGAGAGCATTTGCCACCTTATTTTCTTGGCCCATCTTATGCTTTATTGTGAAAGTATAGGCTTGCAAAGACTCTACCCACTTCATGTACCTATGACTGAGTTTGTCCTGTGCATTCAAAAAAATCAAGGCATGATTATCAGTATAAACAAAAAATTCTTTAGGTAACAAGTAGTGCCTCCACTTTTTGAGGGCTTGGACCATAGAATACAATTCCAAATCATAGGAAGAATACTTCCTCTTTGCTTCATTTAGCCTCTCACTGTAAAATGCAACCGGTCTGCCTTCTTGGCTCAAAATAGCCCCTATTGCTTGATTGCTAGCATCACACTCAATGGTAAAAACTTTATCAAATCCAGGGAGCAGAAGTATAGGCTGTTGTGCTACTCTCATTTTCAGATATTCAAACCCTTTATCAGCCTCATTGGTCCAAGAAAACTTACCTTTGTTACCTCCTTTGATGGTGTCCAAGATTGGTGCACAAATTTGGCTAAAGTTCTTGATGAAATTTCTATAAAAGCTTGCAATTCCATGGAAGCTTCTAACATCTCACATGGATTTTGGTGTTGGCCAAGTAAGAATAGCATCCACCTTTGAAGGATACATCTTCAAACTTCCCTTGGAGATGACAAAACCAAGGTAGACTAGTTCTTCGTTCATGAATTCACACGTTTCCATGTTGATCAACAACTTATCCTCTTGTAACCTCCTTAGTACCATGTCAAGGTGCTTCAAATGTTCTTCTTTAGACCTACTAAACACAAGGATTCCATCTAAACGAACTACAACAAACTTTCCAATGAAAGGTCTCAATACCTAATTCATAAGGTGCATAAATGTACTAGGGGCATTTGATAACCCAAAGGGCATCACCAACCAATCATAGAGCCCTTCATTAGTCTTAAAAGTTGTCTTCCATTCATCCCCCTCTTTGATCCTTATCTGATGATACCTGCTCTTTAGATCAATCTTGGAAAAGTAAGATTCTCCTGATAGACAATCCATGAGGTCCTCCATTCTTGGCATCGTGAACCTATATCTGATTGTGATCCTATTAATGGCTCTTGAATCAGTGCAAAGCATCGAATTCCCATCCTTCCTTGGTGCTAGGATAGTAGGAACAACACATGGGCTCAAACTCTTCCTCACTAGCCCTTTATCCATCAACTCTTGCACTTGTCTTGCAATCTCCTCATTTTGAGCAGGTGTCATCTTGTATGCAGCCTTATTGGGAAATGTATCCCTTGGAATAAGATCAATATGGTGGCTTATATCCCTAATGGGAGGTAGGGAACTAGGTAATTCATTCACCGTTATGTCCTTGTACCTTTCTAACAACTCTTGGACTTCCTTTGGTGCATCTTCCTTCTTCTTTGTGGGCAGATCTGCTTCACTTTTTGGCTTCATAATCAGGAAGAATCCTCTTCCTCCTCCTTCCTTCAAGGTCTTCATGAACTCCTTCTCACCTACCATCAAAACACTATGCCCTTCATGCTTTGCCTTGTCTTCTTCTAGGAGAGGTGAAAGGTTGTAAGTCTTCCCATACTTCACAATGGAGTATGTGTTCTTCTCCCCACCATGCTTGGTCTTCCTATCAAACTGCCAAGGCCTACTAGAAATATATAGTTTAATACTTGTACTCAAAAAATTTCTCATTAGATCTCATACATTATAAGTCATGACATGGATCTCGCTATTGTAACTTTTTTGTGATTGAATAATTTGTTGTTTTATTTTCAGATGTTGGTTGTGGGAACACCTCCAAATGTTACAAGGGCAATGGATATCGGTGTTTCATCCACTATACAATCCTCCATGGCTCTGATAGAGGAGGTATGAGGCAAATTACTAAATTTCAATTTACATTTGTTGTTATAGATGTTAGTTCTAGTGAAAAATCAAACCATTATTGATTCATAGTTTAATTCCTATTTGGATGGTTTATACAGGGCTTGAGCACACTTGAGCATCGACATGCAAATATTTCCATTGTGGAGAGTGATCATGAGATGGCCGTAAGTGATTATTTTGTTAAATATATCATTTCTTATAATGTAATTTCTATATATTAATGTCTTTACTTCTTATTGTAATAGTTAAAACTTCACCAAGAGTTAAATTGTAGGAGGAGCAACATGAGCACTCCTCGAGCACAACAGAAATGAGTGACAGACTTATTGCCATCAGATCACCAAACAAAGGGAAATAATTTATTTCCAGATCATGAAGAGAAATGAATTTTGATTCCATAGCCCTTTGTTGTATGCCTAGACATGGCAATTTTGTACATATCTTGTATTGGATATATTTGACATTGTATGCACCTATATGGCATTCAAGCGTAAGCCTATATGGCTATTTTGTAACTATATTTTATACTTATATCGACATATATTGATGTATGTGTACATGGCTATTTGGTTAATACAAATCTTTTTTATCGATGGTGTCCATATTTTCTCTTTTTGACAATGTCAAAAGCATGGCTACATACAGATTAGGAAAAAGACTTTTCCTTTTAGATTAGCAATGAATGGAAGTTTCAAAAAGTATCCTTGATATTAAAAAAAGATATGTGTTTATACCATAGCAGCAAAAATATTTTGGGGAAAAAATCGGCAAACCAAAAGTATAAGATTTTATGAAAAAATCGGGAAAAATTCTAGAAAAAATTGGAAAAAAATTAGATTTAAAAAAAAAGGTAAAAAAAGTAGAACAAGAGATAAAAACTTTTTTAAAAAAATTTAAAGGCATTTCCATAGCATAGAGATATAGAGAGAAAATAAAATAAAGAGTTTAACTAATAAATTGTAAAAAATAGATTTTTGTAGTTTATATTAATATCATTGATTACATTGCATTGCACATCTTTCAAACTCAAAGCATTGCTTCACATTGCATAACTAATAACTAGATGCTGATAGATGACAAAAATTCCCAATTACAATATAGTTTCTTTTACAATTCATCCTAAGTAGTTATGCAATTACTCCACATTGCATAACTAATAACTAGGAGCAGCTACCAATTGCATTTGCTCATCATAGCATTCCATGAGACAAAATTTCTTTGAGGCATTTTTTCAAACAGTTCACTGCTTTGTCTATACTACCACATTTTGATACATGTCTACCAAAGAATTTTTTCAAATAGTTCAATGCCTCTTTGTTGCTATGGTAATGAAAGCCTAACAAGTGCTTTCAAACAAGCTATGGATGCTTTGAAAAATCTATCAAAAGC